>JAUEKZ010184765.1:0-13084 GCA_031471865.1 Melibe leonina | reverse complement strand
AAGAGTGGAATAGAGAGAGAGAGAGAGAGAGAGAGAGAGAGAGAGAGAGAGAGAGAGAGAAATCGTGTTGACGATTGATATTCACTCAAATAAGGTTGCTGATGTTGTTTTGCTAGGTAAGCTTTATTTTACAAGGAATTGGTATGGTGAAAATAAAAATAAGAAAAAATACGATGATGTTGATGATAATTATAATGATAACGTTAATGCTGATAATAGTAATAATATATAAAAAAGATAATGATAGTAATAATTGTCATGATAGCAGTAATGATGATGAAGATAATGATAAACACAAGGTTATAATGATAATTAACATATATGTATGTTGCTCCAGCATCTCATGCCCCATTACATATAACCTCGAGACGTTTACAGTACATTCTTAAATATTATGACTGTGAAATGCAGATTCCTGGAACTGGCCTCTCACACATTATTATTCTTGGAAACGCTACCGGCCTTTGCTGTTTGTTTATCAACGAAGCATGTTTGGCTGTCTGTCTCGATCAACTCCACGAAGTAGATTATGAGAAATGCCGTAAAAATAAACCGCAATTTGAAAGTCACTTTTACAACATGAAAGGATTGAGAAAAGAAAATGCAATATTGTTGCCAAACTTTGGAACAAGTGAACTCAATATTTATGGAGTTTTTGGACAGTTTTATGAGGCATTCACCTTTTCACAGCGGTGTCTGATTCTAAACGAACGAAAATAGTATGCAAAATCTTCAACATTTTCATGTTCTTTTTACATATGAGTCAAACTTCAGTGAACGGACATATGCCAAAGCCTCATTTTCAGGCTTTTGGAATGTATCAGTTCACTGAAATCTGAGATGATATAAGAACAGGCAAATCTTGAAGACGATTATTTCTAGGAACGTTGATGAGAAATAACCTTAGCTTTGAAGGGATTAACGAAGAACCTTAGATGGAAGCTTAGTTTGCTCTGTGTGGTTTGGAAGGAATACAGCATGACATTGTCAACGAATCAAAAGAGTTTGTTACGGTTTCCAATGGCAAATAACTCTAAGAGCAATAACAATTTTCCGTTTAACCCTTTCACAGCGAGATCTGATTTTTACCAAGCAGATCATACGAAAACTTCAAATCTGACGCATTCTTAGACCAAATCTGATTTATCTGGGATAGGAACAAACAAATCTTAAAGGTGTTGATGTCTACTTAGTAGTTTGAGAAACAACATTAGCAGTGAAGGGGTTAAATCCATTCCGGACACAAAACATACCGTCTTTGACTCATCCAGTCTTTGACTCATTCTGACAGTTCCGTGTGCGGCTGGAACTAACTTACCGGATGTCACGAGCTCAATAAGATAACCGAGGACATTCGTTAGTACAACGTTAGATCGACTTTCGGTGTGAATGCGCAGTTATTCAGAGATATGGCTGTGTCTATGGGCGGATTTCATGACGCGAGACCAAAGCTTAGTCTTAGAATAAGTTCTAAACGTAGCTCGATTTCGGTACGGAGTGAATTGTTCCTAATTTTTTGAGTGGTCAAAATATTTTAAGGGAGCCTAAATTCAGCTAAATCTAGGACTTGGGACTAAAATCTAGTCTCGTGTCATGAAATCGGCCCTATATGTTGGTTAAGCAATGCGCCAGTACAAAAGCAGCACTTTCTATCCAGTATTGTAATGAAGATTGATGCCGACGTTCTAATAACAACCACGACATTCTCAGCCAGCGGCCAGGCAACGTTAATTTGAATATTAGTTCAGTAATTACTTTTTCATTGATTGAATTTTTTTTTGTACAATGTGTTTACCTACACATAATAGCCCGGCAAACTATATTGTACTACTTTTGGTAGGTCTTGCACCAGATGAAAACTTTACCAAATAAAAAGAAACAACCCCCCCCCCCCCCCAGAAACAACACAAACAACAAAAACACAACCAAACCCAACAACAAATGAGGCGAGATCTCACAAGGCCCTGTATTTCCTTATGCTCTATATTCTCACCGGATTGTTGGCATGGACCCCACAAGGCGTTTTTGAGCTTAACCCTTTTACTGCTAAGGTTATTTCTCAAACTACTCACCAGAGACATCAAAATCTTCAAGATTTGCCTGTTCTTATTATACCAGATGATTAAGATTTCAGTGCACAGATATATGCCACTATCAGTCAGTCTACTGAAATCTTATCTATCTAGTGTAAGAACATCTGAATCTTGAATATTTTGCATAATATGCTGTTTGGTTAGAATCGGACCTCGCTGAGAACGAGTTAAATTGCCAAAATTTAATTGAAATAGTGAATAGATCGGTTATATTCATGACAATTGTGTGGAAATCATGATCAACAAATGAAAGATTATATTGACAAGAATTGAGAGGGAGAGTGAGGAACTTAGTGTATCATTGCCCGCGCAGAGTTTGAGTATTGGGAAATGTGTGCTCTGATCAAAGACATTAGAAGAGTTAGACCCAAATTGATTGATTGAAGACTACGCAGTCTCGTGGACGCTTGCCGTGAACTGTGCAGCTGTCAGCGTGTCTTCTGATCCATTTGGTGGTGTTTATCAACGTTCCTCTGTCCCGTGCCAACGTTTTCAAGGCGTGGCACTGGTGTCTCATGTTGCGAAGACACAAACTCTTCTGGTGCTGACTGAAGCGGGTGATGGTATCTCTGCAGATCAGCGTTTAATGGTGTTGGTAGGGACGTCGGCGTTCTTCCGCGATATTTCTTCCCGGCGCTGAAGTACTGATTCATTGCGGTCTGTGCCGGTATGTTGTCGTCTCTTCGTAGAATGGGGCCAACAAGTTTCACTCTTTGTTGTTTGATTCTGTGACTGACAGGGCATACTCTACATCGATCGTTGAGGTCTTGGTTGCTGATCTTATCTGGCAATATCACACCTATTATGTTTATTATCTGTTTTCTGTGGAGGGCATTAAGACTCTCTAGATTCACCTTTCTGAGGCCCCATGTCCCACAATTATACAGAAATATTGGGAGCACAAGCGCTTCATACAATTTGATCTTTCTTTTCTCGACTATAAAGTCCCTCTTCCATATCTGATTTAAGGATCGAAATGCATTTTGTGTCAAGATTTTTCATCTTTTGATGTCCTATGTTTCATTTATTAAGTTCCCTAGTTTTCTTACACTTTCCCAGTCCTCTTGTTGTCTATCTATTGTTGTTGCTTCTGTTTTTGATTAGTTAACTTTTATATTCCATTATTTTAATGTGTTTGAGATGACTGGGATATATTTATTTTTTTCGTCTTCTTGGGAGCAAAAAAAGATGTCGACGTCGTCTGCGTAAATTAATTCTTTTGTAAATTTTTGGTGTGTCTGAAGTTTCGGTCTGAGTGTTTTTAGTGCTGCTTATAAGTAAATGATGAATAGAATTAGTCTCAGAATGTCTCCCTGTGGTGTTCCTAGTGAGGTGCTGATGCTGGTGTGTTCTTTTCCAGGCGTGAAGATGAGAGTTGTGTTGGTCAAAAACACTCAAACAAGTTTGATGTCATCTTTTTCAATGAAAGTTTCTAGTACGTTAAGGAGTTTGCATATGCAGATATTATCAAATGCTGAGCAGATGGTATCAAATGCTGAGCTCATGTCTATGCCTAAAATTATAAATTCTTCTTTGTATTTCTCTGTTGGAGCTTTCATCCAGCGATGGGCCCAGACAATATCACTGGTACTTCTTTCTGTTCTGAATACGCTCTGAGAAGGTGATAAATATTCCTCTACTTTTGGTCTAATTCTGTTTAGTGTTATGATGCTCAATATTTTTTATAAAGGTGGACATTAGAAGATATAGACCTTAGACGTTCTATTCGCGGTGTCTAATGGTGCGTACAGCGAGACTCGATCATACGATTACCTTAAGTGTCCTCCATCTTGGCTCCTCACATGAAATAAATGCACGTAAACAACGAACTTAATTGACGCCATTTTGTGTCTCATAGGTAGGACCGGCACGTGACCAAACACTAAGGTCTAACTCTTCAAACCCTTTCACAGCGGGGTCTGATTATAACCAAGCAACTCTATGCAAAATATTGAATTTCAGGCTTTTGGCATATGTCAGTTCACTGAAATCTGATTTATCTGGTATAAGAACAGGCAAATCTTGAAGATATTGGTGTCTTTAGCATTGAAAGGGTTAATGTCTTTGGCTCTGATACAACGCGGTGTGGTTGTGGCGTGTTGAAATGGGGGATTGAGCACGAAACGCCCCCGAGTCATACACAGTAGTATCAACAGAGAGTGGCCTCTCTGTTATCACATATTATCTGTAATATTGACGGAGTGTTATTAAGGAGTCGTCAGCAGCTGCTGTCCTTGAAAAGAACGACAGCCGCCTAAGAGGAAGAGACGGCTAAATGGGAAGGGATGGAGGAATTAAGGGATGGAGGGTTGGCTGGGTGGAGGGTTTGAGGGATGTAGGGATGGATGGCTGGAGGCATGGATGGAGGGATGGAGGGATGTAGGGATGCAGGGATGGAGGGATGATGGGAAGGATGGAGGGATGGAGGGATGAATGGATTGATGCAGGGATGGAGGGATGGGGGGAAGGATGGAGGGATGGAGGGATGGAGGGAAGGATGGAGGGATGGGGGGATGGGGGAATGGAGGGATGGAGGGATGGGGGGAAGGATGGAGGGATGGAGAGATGGAGGGATGGATGGATGGAGGGATGGAGGGATGGACAGAAGGGGAAGGATGGAGGGATGGAGGAACTGAGCGATATGTTGTGGAGTTAACGATGTACAGACTAGGCGGGGTCTGTAATGAGAGACTTGGCTGGTGTAATGACACCTATTGACCATTCAGACCTTGCGTCTGTGTGTGTGCGTGTGTGTGAGCGTGTGTGTGCGTGTGTGTGCGTGTGAGTGTGTGTGAGTACGTCTGTGTAAAAAAGCGGAGGGGTTTCAGGGAGAGAGAGAGAGAGATAGCAAATAGGGAGAATTTGAGAGAAAGTGAGAGAGAAACAGTAGGAGAAGGAGACAGAGACCAAGCATGCAGGCGCATCCACGTACAGAGATAGAAGAAGAAAAAAAAAAGAGAGAGAGAGGGAGAGAGAGAGAGAGAGAGAGAGAGAATAAGAGAGGGTAGGAAATGAGAGAGAAAAGTGAAAGAGAAACAGTCGGAGACAGAGACCGAGACCAGCATTGCACACGTACAGACATGCACACACACGCACACACACACACACACACACACACAAACACACACACACACACGCAGAGAAAGCAGGGAGGCAAAAGAAACAGAATGGAATAGTGGTGGAAGTGAGTGGTAGAGTGGTCATCCCGTGTTTGAATCCAACTTCTAACCGTTGACGTCAATCAACTCTATAAAGAAAATATTATATCTATGATATTGATAAAATGGTTCATTATGTTTGGCAAGGGAATTAAATATTGCGGCGAGAGAGTGAGAGGAGCTCGTGTTTATCTCTCCTCTATGGTTCGAATGACACAAGGAGAGATCACAAAATATATGCCCGACATTGCCAAGTATAAAATGGTAATTTGAACAAGGAAATAATAATTATGATAACAATAATTATAACAACAATGATAATGATAATAATAATAATAATAATAATAATGATAATCATTATCATCATCATAAAATAATGATGATGATAATGATAATATTGATAATGATAATAATAATAATAAAATAATGACAATTATGATGATAACAATAATGATAATAATAATATCAATAACAATAATAACAATAACAACAATAATAGTTATAATATATATAAAGGAGGTAGAAATCTATGCCACTTTTCCGCTTCACGCCAAGAAACTAGAATAAGCTCTGACTCCACAAGACCGTATGCTTTAAAAGGACTCTTTTTAAAATTGAAATATAAAGGTTTTTTTCTTTTCACGAAAACTAAGGCTGCAAGCTCATGCGAGCAATATTAGATAATATAATATATGGACTGTTATTTTGTATGATTTTATCCATATCCGACGAAAATGTTTTTTGGGCATTTTTTTCTTTTCCACACCCCTTAAATCTTATCTCATTTTGAACAAAGGATTTACTACAAAAAACGCGCGTAGCACTAAATTGCCAACTTTGTATGAAGTGCTCCTGGCATTTTCTAATGTATTTTGATGTAGTAAACAAGAAAAACCAGGTGCAAAACGTTTATCTTTCATTTCTAGGTTCAATCCTTATTTGAAGAGCTAGAGCATGTTGACCCCCTGACGAAAATGAGGTCTCGCCAAATTGCATATTTCATGTGCCAAAAAGCAAGATTCAATTTTGGCTTTGGCGTCTTAACTCTTATTATTGTTCTCAAACCGCTATTCTAAAATAACAGAGCGTGTGTGATGCGATGGCCAAATTAATATGATATCTTTACTTTTTAGTTTCATGATAAGTTTTGCATTTCAATCACGTTTGTTGTAGTTAAAACTACACATTTTAGAACTTTATTTCCTCTCTATCTCTCTCCCGCTCATTTTATATCCGTTTGTTGTGGTACCTCTTTTAAGCGAAACAAAATTGAAATTCTGGTTCATTAGATCTAATTTAAAACCAAAATAGAACACGACATTTAAATCTTTATCTAAATACCATTTTGGATAATGGGGTTTCAAACTGTTCAAGATAGCCTACTGCTGTATATTATTTGGCTGTAGTTATTCGGAACACCCTGGAGAAGGCCGAGCGTTATTCACTAAACTAGGAAAATGGTATTAGTTCTCTGTACAACTATCCCGTTTTCTTTGAGAATTGGTGATAAATGAAAATTTAAGAACAATTAAGCCAGGTTTGGATGAATATAAAGGTTGAAAGGAATTAAAATAGAGTGAGAACCGGAGTTCTGGGGGATTTTTTGAAAGGATTAAACACATCTTTTCAACCACTGCTCACTCAAAGGAAACTCATGCCAGACAATCAAAAATTTCTACACAAACACAGAAAGCAGTTTAGAGATCATTTCCATTTTTACGTTATGATACAACCAGTAGATTAAAAGATATAACACAAAAAGTGATCCAATAGGGTGTTCCGAAAAACCACTCCCATATTATTTTATTACTTAATATTAGCGACTACATATATAGGGAATGCATCAGGGATTATTCACAGGAAATCAAACACTACATGACAAGCTTGACCACTCTATGCCAGACGGTGGAGCATTTTGCAATTATACTGGATTACCGGGTTAGCTGTCTGATCTAATCTGGATGGGGGCTTGGTTGTTTTGGAACTGTCTGAGTGCGTTGTCAATGACAATTTGTTTGCAGATCGTGCCTAGAAATAGCCAGGCCCTTATCTTCTTATCAAGACATCCTAGAGATTGCCGGATGGACAAACAGATGGATAATGATAGTGACAGTTGGAGAGTATGGGAGAGAGTTGGTCGAGGGGGAGGGGGATAAATAGAGATGAAGAGAGAGAGAAAGAAAGAGAGAGAGAGAGAGAGTGTGTGTGTGAGAGAGAGGAATGTAAAAACAAAAATACAGATACAAAGAAAGAAAAAGGGGGTGATAGGGAGGGAGAGTGATAGAGGAGTAGAGAGATAGTGAAAGAGAGAAGGAGAGAGTGAGAGAGAGAGAGAGAGAGCTGAAGAGAGAGAGAGAGAGAGAGAGAGAGAGAGATAGGGAGAGAGATAGAGATAGAGGGTATTGCCTTAGGTCGTTATTTAATTCATCAAGTTGAAGAAGCAGCTGTAGCGAGCAGGTTAAAGATAGACTTGTCACATGCTGGAATTGCCATGAACTCAGAACAAGGCAGTGGTAACACAGCGCCCGACATGACACATCATGCACTTGCCGTTATTTCGTATCAGAGAGGGACAAAACAGAGATCCAACATTCCCCATCCTTAGCCCTTTCAATCCTAATGACACAAAAAATCTTCAAGATTTGCATGTTCTTATTGGTACCAGATAAATCAGATTTTGCCATATTATGTCAGTTCACTGAAAACTGATTTATCTGGTATAAGAACACGTAAATTTTCAAAATTTTGTATATTTTTGTTGGGTCAGAATCAGACTTCGCTGTGAAAGGGTTATATTCTTCTCTCACCGGTCTAAAAAAGAAGGGATTGAGCATGACTGTAATTTATGTTGGTTGATATGCATCAATTATCTACATGAATGATGAGATACTGCTTAGAATATGGAGGCATAATGATAGATGTACCAACAAGGAATAATTACTGTGTCTGTTCGGTGTGGGGTAGTGCGAAAAAATTCCGCTCCAGTGCAAAACATTTTGTTTGTGCTGACAGTCAATAGGAACAGTTACCTGGTACATTATTATAAAGCCATGTGTTAGATCGACCAGACTATTCTAAATCCGTATTATTAAGCCAGGTGTTAGATCGACAGACTATTCTAAATCCGTGTTAAAAGTTTGAGATTGCACAATTCCTTATCCAAGCATTGACCGCTCATTTCCTGCCATATCGATTGAGCCTACGTCTACAAGAGAGACGCGACTATCTATCTATGAATGAGGGGACAGTGGAAACTTTCCTGGAAATGGCACTGTAAATTCACAGAACTAGGATTTATCTGGTAAAAGAACATACAAATGTTGAAGATTTTGCCAATTCATTTCGTTTCAAATCTTGCCCATCTGTGAAAGGCAGACAAACAGACAGTAGACAAATGCACAGAAGAAGATGTAAACAGACAAGCAGGCAGGTATGGCAAGCGTTAGTTCATTAACCTTGATTCCTCTTGGCCTGCTTGCCTTTTTTCCTTCGCTCAAGTTCTTAACCCTTTCAAAGCTAAGGACAAGATTTGCCTGTTCTTATATCAGATAAATCTAGATTTCAATAAAAGTCAGGCTTTTGGTAAGTCAGTTCACTGAATTCTGATATATCTGGTAAAATATATTTCAGGTGGGTTGCAATCAGACATCGCTGTGAAAGGGTTAAGCGTTTTCCTTCGTTTTATCAGGTATTTGTAATGATGCGAGGGCACCATGGAACAAGGTGACGAGTTTGCATGCACCGAAACAATCAGGTATTTGGCTCTGTTACTGCTCTCAGGTGCGTGTCTTTTCGTTGTCATCGAAGCCCACTATCTCCGAGTAAGCAATAAAAAAGGAGTCACATAGAACCTACTTGTTCAATTACGTGTGGCTTATCCCAGTGATTTTAATCAATTTAATGCTATGCGCATTTTCTCCAACTATCAACTTGATATATCAAAATCTTTAAGATTTGCCAGTTATTATACTAGACAAGGTGTGGACTACTCAGTATTCAACTGCTTTTTCACTATCCTGTCCCATCGAAACCCTGCCCCTCCCCCCCCCCCCCATTCCGTAATCTAACTGCACAGCCTTCGATGTGCATTTTTTTACACCATGATTTCCTCGTGCCGTCACAACCACGAACAATAATCGAATGGTGGCAAAGTCGAAAGGAGTTTGATGTTAAAATTTAGTTGTTTTCTTGAATATCTCCTCTCCAATATAAATCTTCTGAACACCTTCTTGCACAGGGTTGGTATATAAGCATTGTTTACATATAAATTTCAATATCTAAATATACCTTTAGCGACCAGGAGGCGGCGCCGTGACATACACACAAACACACACACACACACACACACACACACGCACCAACCCACCCACCCACACACACACACACACACACATATTATAGTCTCTTTAATAGATATAGATAAATCAGATTTCAATAAACTCAAATCTGATTTATCTGGTATAAGAACAGGCAGATCTCGAAGAATTTAGTGTCCATAGCATTGAAAGGGTTAAGGGGAGGAAACCAAAAAGCAACACATTTCTAGTCTCACCATTATAGGTTGATATCTAATCTGTTAAAGAAGATCACGCATGTCCTTGGAGTTGCGAAGATATTATGTTCTAAATATAGCCACATGAGAGTAAGCGGGCTACGAGCAATGAAAGCAAGCAAAGATAATAAGCAAGATGGATGAATTCCAAAAAAGTTACATTTTTTTTATCGCAGATCGTCACAAGAGCGTATAAGAAAAATATGATATTGAGCGATGGAAATATAATATGTTTATGATTGTTCGTTACTGTTTCAAGGTCAGCAAAAGCATTTATTGCAAGTTTACGCGTTTCATTATTATCATAATTATTGTTTTTTTTTAAATTATTATTAATAATCATTATCATAAAATTTATTATTGTTGTTACTATCTTTGTATTTTTTTAAATGATTTTAGTTACGACAAAATTTATAACAACTCTTGAAACAGTTTAACACACACACACATACACACACACACATACACACACACATACACACATATACATACACACACACACGCATACACACACACATACACACACACATACACATACATACACGTACAAACACATACATAAACATACATATACACACACACGGACACACACACACACACAAACACACACGTACATACATACACACGCGCATACACACACACACACCATATTTTCTTTTCACATGATAAAAGATAAAATGTTAGCAAGTATTGCATGTATTCTTTCATATTATGTTTTTATTATTAGATACGAGCATTTTGTGTTGTCAATATTGATGTCTACGTCATGGAGAACACACAATGCACCAGAGTTCTTCTTCCTCCCCTTTTCCCAATTCACTGACTGACTCGGCTGGAACGAGTATTACTGTCAGTGCGCATTTCAACGTGGCCGGTTCCAGGCCTCTTAACCCTTTCACTGCTAAGGACACCAAAATCTTCAAGATTTGCCTGTTCTTATACCAGATAAATCAGATTTCAGTGAACTGACATATGCCAGTGTGGCACTGATTGGAAAAATATGTTTGGCAATTTGGACGACCTGGTGAGAGCAGCTGATTTCAGCACCAGCAATAAAATCCAATTTTAAACATCATCAGAGGGAAGAAGAAGAGGAAGAAGAAGAAGAAAGGATGAGGAGGAGGAGGATGAGAAGAAGAGGAATAATGGAGGAGGAGGAGGAGGAGAAAAAGAAGAAGAAGAAGAAAGGAGAAGAAGAAGAAGAAGAAGAAGGAGAAGAAGAAGAAGAAGAAAGGAGGAGGAGGAGAAAAAGAAGCAGAAGAAGATGAAGAAGAAAGGAGAAGGAGGAGGAGGAGGAAAAGAAGAAGAAGAAAGGAGGAGGAGGAGAAGAAGAAGAAGAAGAAGAAGAAGAAGACGAAAGGAGGAGAAGAAGACGAAAGGAGGAGGAGAAGAAGGAAGGAAGGAAGAAGAAGAAAAAGAAGAAGAAAAAAGGAGGAGGAGAAGAAGACGAAGATGGAAGGAGAAGGAAGAGAGGAAAGAGAAAAAGAAGAAGAAGAAGAAAGAAGGAGAAGAAGAAGAAAAAGAAGAAAGGAAGAGAAGAAGAAGAAAGAAGAGGGAGAAGAAGACGAAGAAGAAGGAAGGAAGGAAAAAGAAGAAGAAGAAAAAGAAGAATAGGGGGAGGAGGAGGAGGGGGAACATTTCAATGACGCATGCACACCAGTTCAAAGATGTTAAAATCAAAATAACTGTAGTCTTGAACCCACTACACTTGCCACACACTCACTCGTTTGATATTTTTACTCACAAACTACTTAAAGTCGTACCGAAATACACAGAGCACACCATTTCTTCATATATATATTTTACATTTTTATAATGCACCTCGTCGTATTTTCAGGCTGGCAAGCGTCCAAAAAATTTGAGTTTTGAAACTTGGAAAAATGGAATTGGCACACTCAGGTTGAGTGCCATCATCAGCCCTGCCCCCCCCCCACCCCCATCCCCCCATACCTCCTCTTTCCTAACCACCTGGTCATATACTTTAAAAAAATTATTTTCTTTCAATTTCATACTTATTGTGCTTATCTTTTTTTATCCTATCTATTTTAAATTCCACCAAAGTCGGCTTCCTCTGCATGACAAGGTATAACTTCCTCCTTGCTAAGTGTTGCCGTGACGGTCACAAGACTCTCAGTCTGTCTGTCTGCCTGTATGTATGTCTGTCTTTCTGTATGTATGTCTATCTGTCTGTCAGTCTCGTTTCCCTGTTCTTATTTCACCACGCCTTCCTCCTCCCCTCACCCATCTTCACTTTTTCCCCACCCCCACCCCCACACACACCTGTCTTCTCCACACCGTCTCCTCTTCCATCTTATGAACAAGATGTTACTCCCTCCTCCCCTTGTCCTTTCATTATTCTTCTTTCACCTATGAACAAGATTTTACTCCCTCCTCCCCTCGTCCTTTCATGATTCCTATTTCACCTCTCGCCTCCTGTTCCATCTCCCACTGCCCCCCCCCCCCCCCCGCCATACTTCATTCCCTCATTCTCCCCTTTGCATTTCCCTACTCCTTTTCTTTCGCCCGCTGAACGCAGTTCTCCTGTTTACAACACCCCCATAATTCTTGTCTTCTCTCTCTCTCTCTTTCTCTCTCTCTCTCTCTCTCTCTTTTCTATCTCTCTTTCTCTCTCTCTATCTTCCCCCTCATTCTATCTCTTTATCTTCCCCCTCTATCACCTTATCTCTCTCTCTACCTCTTTCTCTTCCACCCCTCTCTCCCTTCTCCCCATCTCTTTCCCCTCTCTCACTCACTTTCTATCTCTTTCTTTCGTTTATTATTTTCTCTAACGATAATTTTCTCGAGAAAATAAACTAAAAAATTAAAAGCAATTATAACGAATATTGATTTTAGGATACACCGAGGCGTTTTCGTTTCCAGTTCTAGTTATTGTAGAAGAGTAAGCGTTACTGAAATACTAATATTTTTCCTTTCCAAGTAGGCTAATGCGATATTATCTTTTCTCCCTAACTATTCGTCCATTATCATGACGTGTGCGTCACAAATAGTACATCCTCTCTTACGTAGGCATGCCTCTATTATTAACCCTTTGACAGCGAGGTCTGAATATGCAAAATCTTGAAAAGGTATGTGAATGTTCTTATACCAGATAAATCAGATTTCAGTGAACAGACATATTATGCCAAAAAGCCCAAAATTCAGGCTTTTGGTATATGTCCGTGGTAGTGGTGGTTGTATTGGCGGTGGTAGTGGTAGTGTAGTGGCGTTGGTAGTGGTAGTGTAGTGGCGTTGGTAGTGGTAGTGTAGTGGTGATGGTAGTG
>JAUEKZ010184754.1:0-13087 GCA_031471865.1 Melibe leonina | reverse complement strand
ATCATGAACCTTGTAATGATTCTGAAAATACAATTAAATCCATTCAGAAAGTATTAAACCTAGGTATTTTTATGGAATCAGAAATGAACCTTTCACCCCATATTGACACCCTTTGCAAAAACCTTCGATTTCAGATAAAAAAGATATCCAACTTTAAAGATATCCTTACTCTGGATGTGACTAAAAAACTTGTAACAACTCTTGTCTTGTCTAGGATAGATTACTGTAATTCTTTTTTGGCTGCTACCACAAAAGAAAACATAAGTAGATCCAGAATGCGGCAGCAAAGCAGATTGTTAAAAAAAAGTATCTTCTCCTACTCATTGCCCATCCTATATGAATTACATTGATTGGCCATTAAGGAGCGCATTGCATTTGAAGTTGCAGCTTTATCTTTTAAATATTTGCATGATTTAGCCTATTTCTATTTAAGTAGTTTCATTGTGTGTTGCCGCCCTATCAGACATTTAAGATAGTCATCAGATCTCACTGTTTTAAAAGTTCCCCAAATGAACTACAAACGATATGGGGAACGCTCTTTTGGCTATACCGGACCGTTCCTGTTGAACGCTCCCAAAAACAATAAGAAATGGGGATAAATTAAGTTCTTTCAAAAAGGCGCTTAAGACCTATTTGTTTAGAAAATCCCATGACCTCGATTAATATTGCTATTTTTCTGAATATTCATTTAATTGGTGCATTTATTTCTGATTTATATATTATTTCAATTTTAAGTATCACTGTAAAGCGCATTGAGCATCACAACGTCGTGATAATGCGCTATATATAAGAGTTATTTATTATTATCATTATTATTATACTATTGGAGAGGAAGGTTCAGTTTCCCATGTAAATTTTTCTATTGATGAATGCAACAAAAGTACATATTAATGAATGTATTCTAAAACTATTAACGTTAACTTTAGTTTTAAAAAATTAGTTTTACTTTTTAAGAGACTTTTGCATCATGGCTATACATATTATAATGATAAATTTTCACCGCAATGATAGCATGGTTCTGTTGACACACAGTGGTTTGAATTACTGCTGATTCACACCGTTTCTATTTTGATTCAAGCACACAAATTTCACTGTTTGACACATTATTTTATAGCTAGAATAAGCTTTATAAAAACAACTGTAATCATGAGTTGGTCACCATGACATCAATTGATGGTATTGTACAACTAAAATATTTCTACTTGAACATTTTGTTTTAAGAGATTTACAATGAACTTTTATACTCAATTTCAGTTATAAATATAGATAGTAGTTGTCTCTACTTGAAGATAAATACTTGTTTACTTAGACTTTTACGACTGATCTACATCAAAATATTCATGCTATCAATGGTAGTGGGCAGAAACTAGCTAAAATGAAAATTCAATAATCTTATTATTTTTTACATGCTTTCACTTTTCTGAGAATTCCTTAACCTCACCTAAGTTCTATTTGCTCAAATTCAAAAGATTGACTCAGGAAAAATTAAGTTATTGTTGACTGTCAATGCTTTTATGGCTAAAAGCTGTACAGGGATTGAGATTTCAAATCATTCTTAAGTCATCCTCATAGTCATTCATAACAGAGCATTAAAAGACTTCAATACAATGAATACAGTACTGTTTTGTTAATCAAAAGAGAACCTTGTCTTACCGTCATCACTATTTGATGTAATAATTATCTCTTATCACCTGTTACAATTTTCACATTCCAATGTGGCAATAAAAAGCCTCTGGTGTTTGTTTATTGAGAGTTTTAGGGCTCCTTTAATTGCTAAGATCGTCTCAGCTCGGGGGTTAGTAAGATGGTGGGCTAGTTAAAAGAACAGCCAGACTTGAACCCTGACAGAGACGTTTCACAGAGTGAGGACTTACAACAACAAAAAATATTGTCCCTCAAAAAAGGTGACAGAGATGTATAACAATGAACAGGAATCATAAAGCAGGATACACAAACAGATGATGGCTACCACCCACATCAAGCATTATGGTCAAGGGAGACCAAGGATATTCTATGCAGTTTGTGTACAAAAGGATTCAGTCCTTCTAGATAGCAAGTGACCCTGTAATTAGGTGCCACAATTTTATGTCAAACATAAATCTGTTCAGGAAAATAGGCAGGACCAAGACTGAGCTAACATATACAAAACAGCTGTGGTTGTTAAGAGAGCACTATAGAGTGCAGGAAAAAGTAAGATGATTAGGTAAAGCCAAAAGAGAAGAAACAGAAGTAGCCCCCACCAACCAAAACCAGGGTGTGTTTATGTTGGTATTGGTGATTACACACTGATGGAAAATCTGTAAAAGTTTACTCAGTTCAGGAAAGGATTGCCTTTATTTGTTTTGTTATTTTTCTTTGATTTCTTGATTCCTTTACAAGGTTTTAAAATAAGAGAAAGAGAATCAGATGCTGGTTCAAAGTTACCATCTGTCTCCATAAAAAGAGTTCATAGAGTGCAACAAAATACGGTGACAGGCTAAGACTAAAAAAGTATTTACCAGTGATAAAATAAAAATGATTCAAGTAAAAGTTGCATTGTGTTAGATTCAACTACCACCCGCTCCTCTGCGTCCAGAAGTACTCAGTCCTAAATGGTTCATTAGGAACCACAATGTAAAGTAAAGTATAACAGATAACCATACCTCTGTGGGCACAATAGGCAAGAACAAAGACTGAGCTTTATTATTATTAAGAAAACCAAACATCAGTGTGTGTATGCTTGTTGAGCACTTGAGAGAAGGCTGGGAAAAAAGACATTAGATCATATTAATCATATGTAGATTCCACCAGAAACACCAACCAACCACCCTAGAGGTTGGCAAGTCTGAAGTAGATTGCCATAAGGGCAGAGTTATAGGAGGATAATGGGGATCAATACAGTAAGAAAAAGAGATTTAAAATAAAGTCAAAAGAACATAAAAATTTAGAATTGAAGTGTTTTATTACTTGCACAAATGAAGCTTTTTAAAAATAAATATTTATGAAAGTAAAAAAAAAGAAAAAGAAGAAAGAACTGGTAATCCAAATTTCCTTCTTTACATGGGTTTGTCAAGTCAATGGAAAAAAAAAAGCAGGGGTTCAATTAGAAAATCTTAATCAAGAATGGAGACCTTAGCTTTCAAGCCTTTGAAATCATCTCTCCATACTTCATGCACACCAATATATACACTGACAAAAAATTGCATACAGAAATACAAACATAGGCAACTAAATAAAGGGGTAAGCCTGTATGAGAATAGAAAAAAAAAGAAAACAATGGTCTCAAATTCAGAAAAATGTTAAATCAAACATCAAGTTTGCATTTACTGCTGCCAACCTGAAAAGTGTTAAAATATGAATGATAGAATACTTTGTTCAACTTATTGTCCATACTTAAAGTTTGATTGGTAAGGTAACAAACTATCATGTCTCTGAAAAGCCTTTCTGGTGAAGACAACTACTCATAGCATTAATAATATTGCAATAAATAAATTACCTTTGATTCATTCCCACTCCCAGATATCAAAAGCAACATCCTGTCTAAAAAAATATTTTCTTTGGCTAGATTTTGTTTTTTAAATTCTCTTTACTCCAATGTATGGCAATTTCTAAAGATCCACAAAGACAAAAAAAAAAGACATGCCACACACATTTTTTATCAAAACAGGTTGGAGCAAGAATTTACATCTTTGTTCACACATTTTGTCCACCTTGTTTGGTTTGTTGAGAGTTTTAGGGCGCTTGCAACTGCTATGATTTTCTATATAAATAACATGTGACAGTAGCAGAGCATAGAAAAACGAAAGGAGCCGACAATGAAATGGGGTGAAAGTAAGATGACAAATTAAACTGATTGGCCATCAAAAGTGGAATATCCTCTGATAAATGTTTGTATGGATAAGCAGCAGTGCAATGAATGCCATTGCGTATTATTATGCATGTGCAATACAGAATTTTGGCAGAAGACTTGATATTACTTTTCAATGCCTGTCTAAATTTCTTATTTAAAGTTTATTATTGGCCATGAATTCTGCAGTTCTCAACAAGTTGTCAAATAGTTTTACTTTTAGATTAGTCTCATCTCATCCTATATTACTGGGATAGTCAGTACACCTCTCTACCAAGTTAGATTGGACCAGCAAGCTAGGGACACTAATCAGTCTAAGAGATGGATACTTTGATAATAAACCATGACTGCTTTGTGGGACAAATCTTGGCTCTGAAGGCTATGGATATATCACACACACACAATAAAAAAACCAGTCACAAATTGGTGTCACTGAACCAAAAGGTGCAGAAAAAACAGGTATGCAAAATTGCTAACTTGCAAGTTGCAGTGACAAGAACACTCCCTCATATGATGAAGTGTGCCTATATATCATAAATGAAAATGGTTAAAGCAGTCGCCAAAATTAATCTTTCCCTCAGCTATCTAGGAAAAATGTTAAACACTGCAGAAGTGAAAAGATTTCTTTCCTGTGTGAGAAGACCATCCCTATTTGATGTCAACATCATATTTCTATGTTGAAAACCTCATAAAAATAGTTATTTGGATTATGTTATTTAGTTGACAGTTAAAGAGAAGTTACTTCATAATGATAAAGTCATTCCTATATTCTAATATTGCTCTAATTACACTAGGCAAAATTATCAATCATAAATTACCTTAACTATTATTGTTCACACACACAAAAAAGAAAAAGACATACCAATAAAGCACACTAATACAGTCCCCTTCATATAAATACACTATGGTGGTTAACTTATATGCTCACAACATCTCATTGACACCCATGAAATACAATGCTCAAAATGATAATACTTTAATACTAGAGCAAAATATGCACATGGAAGATTTACCAATAGAACAGAATGCCATCGCCCATTTCTCAGAACACAAACAATATTTATTGGCCGCCCATGATTTAATGGCCTCTGGCCGGCCAACTAAGTTGACAACTTTTAAGAGGAAAGAAAATGCTGTGAAATACTAAGATTAAACTATAATTGGATGTCAAAAGTAGATACATATGCTTTGTCCCACTTTTTGAAATCTATGGGAAATAATTGACTTATATGAACCCACCGTACGGCACCTTGCTCTGACATAACTGGACTCTTTTCATACAAGGCTAATTTTTTGTTGGATAAGATTGGGTCAACATATAGAAGTAAAGTCTATAGTCTTGGACAATGTCAAGGAACCTTTATAAGGCCGGAAAATGCCATAAGCTGATTTTAATATTTATGAACTGGATATGTTTATGTTTAGACTTAATTCTTCAGTAATTTTTGTGGGAAACACAATAAATAGATGAGAGAGAATGACTCACAATTCATCCTAATATTGAAGCACACTTACATGTATCAACATATTCATTGTCACGAAAAGAAAGACAAGACTACATCCGTCATCAAGCTTGAGCCATAGACAGCCCAAACTTTTGTCAGGATGTAAGATGAAAATATCAGATCTCCTGAGCCAGTAAGAAACTTACATAATGTTAAACCATCCATAAATCTTTGAACATGCATCAATCAACATTGTTCAATTGTAAAATGAAAAGCATTGGACTAAATATAACAAAATCTCATACTCTTACTATAAGCATTGATAAACTATACAGGTAGCTCTACTTGTACAACAATAACAAAAATTCCCCAAACATTTAAAAAAGAATAAAATATATATACCAATGAATTCATTTCAAAGTATGTATCATAAAAATAACAGTAAAGAAAACATTTGTTAAACTTTGGTATGCATATACTACATACCTCACAGGACCTTTACATCACACAGATTGCAGGACATTTGCATCATCAATAGACCTTTTGTACTGTATAGACCAAATTCATGACAGCTATCCTCATTTTGCTATCAATATTACCATTATATATTATAATTATAAAGACTAATATCATCACCATGGTTTCCTTTTGAATTTATGGCTCAGAAGTTTGCACCATATCTGCTCCTTCACAACACCAGATCCTAAAACCATATACTATTTTCTAACTACCGCATCTTCCTCAAACTGCTCTAACTCTCCTAGTAATCTTATAGTCACAAATGGCACAGCATGAACAACTATGGTTGAAATAATAAGCAAGGCCAAACATTATCACCCTCTCGTAGAACATCAAGAGGCACTTAAATACCAAAATAAGTTTTAGGGTGCTACAACTACTATGGTCATATAAGCGCCCAGAGGAAAGTAAGATGATAGGCTAGTTAAAAGAATAGCCAGACTTTGACCCTGCTAGGGACGTTTCACAGAGAGATGATTTACAATGAAAAAAATATCATCTCTGAAAAAAGGTGAAAAAGAGGTGATTTACAGGAAAAAAATATCACCTCTCACAATCACAAAGCAGGACACACAAACAGATAATGACTACCATCCACATCATGCACTATTATGGTACAGGGAGAACCAGGATATTCTATTGCCCTTTGTGTGCAAAAGTACTTAGTCCTAGATAGCAAGTGACCCTGTAGTTAAGTACCATTGTGTAAAACATGGGGGAATGACCATAAGTCTGTTACAAGCAGGACCAAGACTGGGCTAACAGATACAAACAGCTGTGTGGTGTATGCTTGTTAAGGGAGCACTGGAGAGAGTGCTGGAAAAAGTAAGATGATAGATAAAGCCAAAAGAGAAGAAACCGAAATAGTGCCCACACGAGGCGCCCAAAAAACAAGAAAAAATACTGCTGCTACAAGACAAGCCTTAAAAAATCAAAAACCTTTAAAATGAAAACCCGCTTTTTGCCATGAGCTTGATGATACATGGTGATTCATCTAAAAATTAAAAACATAAATTTCATATGAAAAAGTTAATAAGATTTTCAGACTTAGGGGAGATAAGATTTCATTAATGAGAGAGCCCTCCAACAGAAAGGTCTGTCAAATTACGACACTGAATATAGCAATGGGACGAAGAAGTAGATACTACGTGAACCTGCAATCTACTAAGTCATCTTGGAGGACAAGTACACCCAAATCCCTGGAAAATCCATGCAAATAGCAAGTAATCTTTACATTTGATCAGAACTTTGAACTTGAAATAAATGAGAGAAAATGGAATAGAGAGACAACAAAACTGCCAGAAAAAAAACAGATATTAAACTGAGAAATAAAATTGATAGTAAAATGCAAACATACATACACAATGGCATACAGGGTTTCTTCGCATCATATGAAAAAGGCGACTGCAGACAAAGCTTGGAGAGGAACGAAAGGCATCTTAATGTACAAAATGGCAAAGGACACATTAGCTCTATGTCTTCACTGAAAAATTCAGTGTTATAGTTATAGGCTTTCTCAAACCAGGATTACTCCTGTGCATGATAGCCGGGGTCACTAAGATCATAAGACATCTTACATCAATATTTCATAGTTATGTTGTAGGTTCCAGCAAATTTCTCTGTGCTTAAATGTGCGCTAACTTTGGGAGACTCAATTGATTTCAATAATGTAACAAGAATCTATAGATTAATAGTGCATCCTTTTCCTCTCTTCAAAAGATCATGCTAATATATTTTTTAAAAGAACTGCAATTACAATACACTAATTCACTTTCATATTCTGTCCATGTACCTTTATACATTAATAACCTGTAAATTGCTACATTCATGTCTCAGTGATAATTTAACTTCCATCTAGGTAATTTTTTTTACACTAAATGCAGCTGTGATGACACACTGAGAATTTCCTATACGGACATATAGAGTTTATATTATTATTATTACATTTCTCAAACAAACAATTTTGCCTGACCCTGGCTAATTTCTAATTTGTTACTTTATCATCATATCCTTTTCACATTCAAGTTTCCCTAATTATCTTATCAATTGGCAGCTCTGCAGGAATCCCATCCATTATCCTATATATCTGGTCCTCCAGGTTCACATGAATACAAAATATGATTATCAATGGCAAGAACAGTTGCAGGAGATATAAGCAAAGAAGAAAAAACATTCAACACTAAAAGTCAGTGGGGTTTTTTACTTTGGCCCAGTGGTTTAACAAGCAGACAGGTAAATCGAATGATTGGACTTAAATGCTCGCATGACATGGGAAAGGAAACAATCTCAATTGTTCAGATGAGATGAGTAGAATAGCAAGAGAGATTGTTTCATAAACATAGCTGTCAAACACAGGATGTCTTCAACATTGACATACAAGAGAATCTTACACCATTCAAAGCTTCTAAATTTTTACAAGAAAAGTAAGAACATCAAAATTTTCAATTCATATCATACTTATGTTTCCATTCTTTATGTTTGACATCATCTATTTAATTCCTTCTTCCAGACATAAAAGTCAAGTAGAGGATAGAGAGTCAAAAGACAGAAAGAAAATTGAGAGGTTGATATGTGAAAGAAATTGGAGCATGGAAGACTTAAAGGGTGACAGCATCTATGTCACCAGCCATCAAAACAAACGAGCATACAATAATTATTTTCACAGGCCATAGCATCTGCACACGAGCATATCTTTGACATGGACCAAGTATATTAAACATCGAACTATTCAACATTCAGCATATGACTATCCTCTCACTTGAAAAATGAATGGACATCGAATTCCATTGATACAAACACACAACCAATCTTATTCACAAAACTGTGATTTGTTCTACAACTTTTGTGCTCAAACAAAAGGACTTTAAATATTGTCTTTTTGCAGCCTGCTTCCTCAAAAAAAAACAAAAAAACAATAAGAAACCCGAAGATCTCCCAATTTAATGCCAGAGCAAAGAAGAATCCATTCAAGCACCATCTCTCTCTTATTACGATTTATAAACAGCTGAATACTGATAATGCATGCAGTTCAAAGTAATAAATTAGGCAATAATAATGTACACATAAAAAATAGGAAATGAATGGGAATTAAGATATTTAAATAGATTCCAGCCGATAATTATAAAAATGAAAAATAATAAAATATGCACAAATATTCTCAAAGTTTTCATCATATGTTAAAACCGTATTCAACACATGATAGATCTTATTATTCTTTTGCACTTTGTTCCACAAATCTTTTTCTCCTGGCCCTTTCTACCAATGCTATTTAATGTGAAATTCTAAATACCCATAAAATTAATAAGCATGTGCAGTGTTTTTTTAACAAAAGGAAAGAGTCATCAGCCGGCGACGAATAGATTTTAAAAAGTCAACTTAAGTCGGGTGATATATTCTATCATTTCTGTCACAAAATTGCTTTCTTTCGAACGGTACAAAAATTTAAACAAAGTTGTTGACATGTCAAGAGGACCTCGGGAGTTTTAAAAGACACCTAACAAAGCGAAAAGTGTATGCAGAAAATAATGCCATCTTGACTGTTCGTTTGATTCTACATGTTAGATATCAGACTCAAAAATGAAAACCAGCTTACAATTTTAAAGGTCTTAAGCACAGAATGAAATAACAAGATCTAATAGTAATAGCATAATACAACCTTGCATAACAGCTTCATTGGTTTCAGATCAATAATCTTTTAAAATAACAACTACTTGACCATACATTTTCAGTACATATTTTATCATGAAAAAAAGCTTGAATACTAGAATATAAGATCAAATACTACAATAATAGTGAACAACAAAACTTTTGGAATGGGTTATCAATAAATATCAGAAGGAAATAGGAATCAGGTTTACATTGCAAAGCAAAATAATCAAGGAAAAGTAAAAGGGGAAAAAAGATAAAATAAAAAATATACAAAACATCCCTGTTTGGCTTTTTAGGTTAGCTTACAAAGGCTTAAAAAAAAAAAACAAAAAAAAAACACCATGGATGAAAAATCTCTCATTCCTCAGTCGTAAGTCTTTTCATACTTAATGGTTTTTCAGACACTTAATCTTTCATGGCAGTTGCTGGCACAGTCATTTAGTCTAAGTTTAATATTCCATCAATTTTTTTACAAAAAATCTCTCAAGATTTTATACAGGCACAAATTTAATTTGAATCCATTCCTACCAATCAATAACAAATAATATTGAAAAGCTTATGAAAGCATAGGTAAAATTATTTCCTTCACAACCATTCTTCAAGCATAATATACCTCTTATCGTTTGCACAAAGGCGCCAGAAAGAGAAAAAGAGACTAGCTGCTCTTAAATCTTGATCTGTTGGCCAATGCCCACACTGATTTCATGCATCATACGGGTACGATTTTCTGCCCTCAACTTGTCATCAATCAAGCTCCCAAATAGTTTCTCTTTGGCCGAATATGGTAGCTCATTAAAATCAAAGGCTTTGCCAAGGATGATGTTCAGGGCAGACATGTCATACTTGTGGCAGCCCCTATATTTGAAAAGAGGCTTACGGAAATCAATACAGCCAGAATTCTGAGCCCCTGTTGGGTTGATACATTCCTCTTGTAGGGCGCATTTGATCCATGGCAGCATGATGTCTTTCATGACCTTAACTCTGTTGTAAATGACCAGATGAGATGACTCTACCGCATGCTGGGGAAAAGATTGAATGAAAAACACAATTAATTTAAGGGAAAAAAATTAGTTCATCTCTATCAACACCAATTGAACTATTTGGAAAACCACTTCTAGATTACTAAAATGCCTATGGTTTCCACATTTATCTCGGAAAAAGCAACAATTATTCCAATTAAAAAATACAATGAAAATTCTATTCTTCCTCCCCTACATCATAATGATAATGTACTTTGATAGTGTTTAGCAAAAACCTTCCAATATAAAAACTAAATTTACCTGAAAGTAGTAGGCATTTTGGTCAGTGTTAAAGAATTTAAACATCTTGAGATGGGTGAAGGAGGAGGTGGGGTCCTGCATGGGCCAAGCCTGGATGCCTGATTCTTGGGCTCGGCTCAGCACAGAGCTCAGATTCTTTCCTTGGAAGTAGTGACCACTGTCCACCCAGATCACCATCCCATGAGCATTGAGCATTTCCTGTAAATTAACCAGGACTTTGCTTAAATTTTTCTTGTACATACAAATATATCAAGGCCCAACTGGAGGCATAGGAAGTTTTTCATAATTTACATTACATGCATAAAATATTTAAAAGGAGAACTACAGACACACTTTTGGTTTTAATGAATCTCCTTCGATAATCTAGTATTCTTTTTATACACCAACAACAATTAGCCTTTGACACGGGTCAAATAATTGAATAAAACACTGCTTCATTCTCTCCTTATGAGCAATTTAACTTGACCTAACTGGTGGCATAAAAAGGTTTTTTTTAGTGTTATCCAAGCATGGTATCATGTAGCATCAGGCCCAAGTTCAATTTCCTGACAATACAAAACATAATCAAAGATACAGCATAGGAGGAAAAGCTGGCTCAAGATTTAAGAGAAAGCAGGATATCAGACAACAAATGTGTCCGGTTGGTCAGTTCTCAGTCCAAAATATCTAACCTCGCCAGATATCTTGCATCTGGACTGAGGCATGAAAGGTATCCGTCAAAAACCCCACATCTACGTCATTTTCGGTGATTGCTTCCGTTTTGAAACCTAAATCGTTCAGTTTTTGGTTTTGCCACTAATCGTGGAGAGGCCCATTAAAGCTTAAACAGAAAATGGGTTTTCAGTTAAAGAAAAAGTTTTATAAATCAATTTAAATTTGAAAGTCCCCAGCCCTGCCTGCAAAAATAAAATTTGACACATCCTATGCATAATATTGTTACTACTAGTTATGGAGACCAACTTTTACCTGAATACATATTGGCCTGTAGCTACGAATATCCAGATTGCTGACATGAGAAGGGTACTTGTTAAACTGAAAAGCCTGGACTTCACAATCCCAAGAGTTATTGCAGAACTTGTTCAGCTGAAAAAATAAATGACCCGAAACATGATATACAATTAAAAATAAGCCTGATCACATAACATGCTCTCTGCTTTGAGGGCATAACAATGAGGCACTAGTTACTCTCGTAGAAAGTTACAAAGACAGATCAAATTTTAAAGTAGCAACAAATTCTTTACAAGAAAACAAAATTGTCCTTCAAGTGACATATTTTGAGGACTCAATTTTTGACATTTTCATATACAGTGCAGAGCGGATCTATCGACAACGTTTATATCAACATCAGGCATATATCGACATGGCACCAAAGTCCTGTTTTTTTTTCTGCTATATAACACTACTAAATAAAAAACACATATATATCAACATAAATTTTCACAGAAGACGGTTACATCGACATAGCAATCAATCAATATCGGCAAAAATAGGAAAAATAAGAAGTCATTTAGAATTAAGAAAGCAGTATATTATTACCACTTGTCTCCCAGGAGTGAAAAATTGCCCTGGTGATAGACAACTGCCCTGCCCATCCAAAGATAACAAATCGCAAAGCAATGCATCTTGTTGTTTGTTAGTTGAGAGTTTGAGGGCGCTTGCTTTAATTCCTGCTACCAAACACCACCAGCCGTGTGACCAGGGCACTATCAATGCCTTCAAGCATCATTACAGAACATGAATTGTTTTCCGCAGTACTTGAGCTTTATCAGTTACAATAATTTATAGGAAGTAGCGTCTCCTTTTTTAGGTCTCTATTTTCGATGCGCACTACCCTATGAGATGGGCTTGGAATATTATGGTTTTGCCAGAGACATTTTCAAATTGCTTTTGTCATGCTGGCTTCCAGAAGACTGAAGAAACCAATCAGAAGCGATTCCAAGTCATGCTGCTATAGCAGCTATCAAGACCCTACGCTGCTTTGTGCAACAACACCCTGAAAGCGATTCTTTGTTTAACCTCATTGTTAGTGCTGAGGATAGTGTCTACAAACTGATTCCTGGCATTCAGAAACAGACCATCATCACTGACCTTTTCAAAGTCAAATTAAGTGCAATGTCCTCAATTTCAAACTGACACTTTTGAGGGCTACCAAATCATCCATTGACTTCATATAATGTTGTAAGCTCGCAGTGGAATAGTAATTAAGTGTAGGAAAAGTCAGCTACATAGACCTATTGTTACACGGTAGTAGCAGTAATAGTCATGCTTGTCTTTCGGTACACAATTTCTCTCTCTCTCTTTCAATGTCTCATTTGCATACAGTAGTAAATATTTTATGTCAGCCAGCATGCTAGTCTATTACTACACAC
>JAUEKZ010184732.1:0-13089 GCA_031471865.1 Melibe leonina | reverse complement strand
ACTGGCTGCTAGATTTCTCCCTCTCCAAAATGGGGTCAATCATGTTCTACTGATAAACCTCGAAAACAATCCTGTAAGAGGGAGCAACACGACAGACAAGGGAAGGTGAGATCACTGGCAGATCATCCCATCATCCATTGCACTACACTACTTCACTACACTACATCACAGGAATGACTGACCATCCCATCATCCATAGCACTACCCTACACTACACTACATCACAGGAATGACTACTTGGTGAACACAGTGTTATCCACAAATATCCTTTTCCTTTTTGTACAAACTGGGCACTGAAATCATTTGCAAGCATAATAACCCTGTGATACGAAGAATACCAGAAATTAAACATGACAACTTGTCCACCTCAATTTCATTCGAGGGAAGGGAGTGGGAGGAGGGGGGAGGGAAGAGAGGGTGGTGGAAGAGGTGTGAATCAATCTGTGATGCTAACAAAGAAAATGAAGAGAGAATAGCAAAATTTCAAAGCCAATTTTTCACAGGCAACATTCACATAGACATACAGAGAGAGAGAGAGAGAGAGATAGTTATAGACAGCAAGACAGAGCAAGTGAATGAAACTATCTATGCAACTCTTGTGATAAGCCCATGGTCTTATCTTAGATTAGAAACTTGTAACAAAAACAATAATACCCCCCCACCCCACAACCACAAAAAGTGTATGAATAGATGAAAAGTGAAAATAAAATACATTCAATTCAAAGAGTTGTGATGTTAGTTCCATCACTCCGCGTGCCCAAATACCAGCCACTTAGCCAGCTACCCAGCCAGCCACTCAGCCAGCCAGCCAACCACCCACCCACCGTGTTACTGCATTCTTCAATTCATCTCAATACATTCAAATAATATAATATCATATTACACTGTTATATTATGTGTATATCATATATACATACATGATTTGCTTGTGTCTTTAAAGAAAGCTTAATTGACATTTTCATATATAAACAAAAAAAGTGTATAATTATGAGGACATTAAGATAACAAGAATTAAATAATACAATAATGATCATACTAATAATAAGCACAGCCATAAAAAAAAGAAGGTAAGGCAACAATAAATCAAATGGTTTTGTATGAGAAGAAAAAGAAAATGGACTTTTCACATCAACAGAAGACGGGACGACGCAGACTAAAACAAAAACTGTGGTCATTAATTCTGGTTGTTCCATCCAATAATTTTACCACATTCCGGCAGAGAACAGAGGACCATTTTGTCCTCATCCTTTGGCCAATCAATCTGGTATTCCAGTTTCCCTTCACAATGAAACGACTACTGACACCACCAAAGTAAAAGTATGTTCCCTACTCAATAACGGCCTCAGGTATCCAGCGTACAGTACAGGCTCCTTCCAATGGGAAATTATTCCTGCAATGAGCTACATGTGTATTTCATTCTGGTATAAAACAAGAAAACTCCAAGTTGTTGGGGTTTTTTCTTTTTTTTGGTATTGAAGCAACTCTTTATCTACCTGTGTCAGTGTCAGGTCTTTGACCAGCAGATTCTTTCATCTCCATCTGACTATGTAACCAGCAAGCCCTAGGGAGCCCTTAAGAGCACATCTCTTGTTTAAAATTGTGGGACCAATATTGGCAAAAAAAACACGATGACAGCACAAAGGAATACCAGATTGCCTTTTCTATCCGTTATGGAGCAGAGCAGGGAGAGTGACAGATGATGTCAGATGTCACAATAAACTTGATGTCAGATGTCACAATAAACTGGATGTCAGATGTCACAATAAACTAGATCTCAGATGTCACAATAAAATGGATGTCAGATGTCACAGTAAACTAGATGTCAGATGTCACAATAAACTGGATGTCAGATGTCACAATAAACTTGATGTCAGACTACTGTTTCATGAATCCCTGGAACAAAATAATCAACTCTGTAGGACAGAAAGGCTGGAAGCAAACAAGTCATGAGAAGATAAAACAAACAATGTGACCAAAGTCATCCATTACCATTTCTACACAGAGGACAACTTGTACAACTTGTGAGGGTAAAACTACCCACATGGAAGAGATCGGATACATGTCTAGACAGATAGTAATAGCAGTCACAGGCCCTCAATGGTCTGGATACATGTCTAGACAGATAGTGATAGCAGTCACAGACCCTCAATGGTCTGGATACATGTCTAGACAGATAGTGATAGCAGTCACAGGCCTGAGTGGTCTGGATACATGTCTAGACAGATAGTGATAGCAGTCACAGGCCCCCAATGGTCTGGATACATGTCTAGACAGATAGCAGTCACAGGCCCTCAATGCTCTGGATACATGTCTAGACAGATAGTGATAGCAGTCACAGGCCTGAGTGGTCTGGATACATGTCTAGACAGATAGTGATAGCAGTCACAGGCCCCCAATGGTCTGGATACATGTCTAGACAGATAGCAGTCACAGGCCCTCAATGGTCTGGATACATGTCTAGACAGATAGTGATAGCAGTCACAGGCCCTGAATGGTCTGGATACATGTCTAGACAGATAGAGATAGCAGTCACAGGCCCTGAATGGTCTGGATACATGTCTAGACAGATAGAGATAGCAGTCACAGGCCCTCAATGGTCTGGATACATGTCTAGACAGATAGTGATAGCAGTCACAGGCCCTCAATGGTCTGGATACATGTCTAGACAGATAGTGATAGCAGTCACAGGCCCTCAATGGCCTCGACTGGAACAAAACCTTGCACAGATCAATAGTACTAACTAATAGTACAGTGTCGGGTAGATGAACAGTGAACAACTCCAGCTGGGTTTTTGGAGGAAGTGAGAAGTGAAGGGTTTGGAAACAATCACTACCACTGCTCCATCATCCAGACTTACAGAGTAGACGAAACATGTCCATGTGTTTTATCCCTGAACCCTAACTAAATATGGAGCATTGACACAAAACAGATATAATATAGGCACACAGACAGAGGAAACACATTGAGGGGGAAATTACACACAACAGTACAGTCAGCAAAACATAAACACTGATTTCTCCACACGCGATAAATGACACATAGATGAAAGCGTGAACACACAACACCCTCTACGCACACACACACACACACACCACACAGCTGGCACACTGGCAACCAAGCGTGGACAAGAAGAGCAGAAGGCAACAAACACCCTCCTAGAATAATGCCATGACCATCCCTAGCACTACCATCTAAGTATGCCACATCGTAATGCCTACAGCACAAAAACAAATCAAATATAATCAATATCTTCACAATCAAATACATCATGGTAACTCATCTCTGACCACTACAGACAGAATTATCTTATTGTAATTATTATTGTCATGTCCTGACATATCTCAAATTGAAATGAAATCATAAAATATATGAGAAAGAAAAGAAAACCCTGCAAACCCCAACCCGCCATTGATGGTTTCATTATGTACACAAATACTGATATCCCTGATGTGGCTCATGTCTTACTGTTTCAGTGTTCACATTCTTAGAGAGCATGACCATCACTTTTAGTGACAATATTTCTTCCACATTTCTCTACAAGGATTAAAAACTTACAACGCAAGCATTTTCTCCCATAAAATCAAACACTGCGCTATGTTTGACAAATACTCTTCAATGTGATTGTTCTGTAATTCATTTCATAAAATTCATCAGATCGTCAACACAAAAATCCCTCACAAAAATTCCTCCCTTGAGTGCAAAGAGAGTAAAAAGTATCATCCCAGATTAAAACAACTCGTTAAAATGTGGATTTTACACCAAAAAAAACAAAACAACACCAGCAAAAGTTGATCTCACTGAGAGACAAGGACAAAAGAAACCCTTAACTTCAATTTAGAAAGGAAACTCAGACAATTAAGAACTTTCAATGTCAATAAGGTAACTCTTGTATTTTAGATTGAACAACGTCTTAAGTACATGGTCCATAAATCCTTTACCATTCAAGTTGAAAGGAAATTCTTTGGATTGTGTTTAAAGGGAAGACACCTAGTTGTTAGAGTCTCCAATACCAAGTACAGAGAATAAGAGCTGACCAAGGGATACAGACAATAAGAGCTGACCAAGTACAGACAATACGACCTCAGTGAGCTCAAAAGACAATACTCAGGGCTCACAACAAGGAATCGAAACAGAGTTTTTACTTTTCATGGAGATCAACCTAAATGACATAGGAGATAAACAAACAAAAAAAAATGAATGAAAATACTAGGTATCGACTGGGATAAAATCAACACTAATCATGAGAAAATTACTAGCAGCAATAACATTGTGAACACTCTTTGGATACTCGAGTTTCCTGAAAAATCTTTCTACAGAGTACTGGGCTCTATTCAATACTTCTCAAATTGTAAAACTAGTGAGCCACAATGACACGACACAGATCTTCAGGAATAGACAGCCCTGAAAATAATTCTAACCCAGATTTAAACTGGAGACAGACAACCGCAAGCCAGTAAACTATACACGAGGGAGGTGTCTTTGGATGGCTATTCAAAGAAATCCCATCCCCATCCCTCGACAGAAGGACATCTGCTTTTTGTTTTTTACTTCTACTCACAATCCCCAGAAGAAGAAAAAAGAGTCCAAAAGAGTCCAAGACATCAATTTACAAGATGGCGTCGTTTGGACAGTCATCCACCATCCATGTAAAACAAATAAATGGACACAATAGTTTATGACAAGTATCCCAAGTCACATATTTTATCTTTCCAACACAGCACATTCCAACAACGAAAGTAATAACGGAGGGTTCGACTTCTTTTGTGCCATGGAGAATAGAGTGGAAGAATCATGTATGTAATGTAATGTATGTACAACAACACCAACCTTCCCCATGATACAATATTGGGTGAAATGTGACCATCCGGTATGACAAAGAGAATGACAATAATTGGATTGGGAAGAAGTTATTTTTATCTGACCACACATCAAAGTCATAGTGCACTAACTTTTAACACAAGTCTGGTTCCATTTTTACACGACAACCAATAGAACCATTGCCACACATGCCCATATTCATTCACAAATACTTATGTACACATACATCTTTTTATAACCAGAATAATGATTATAAACCATTCCATTCAGCAACAAAAAAAAAACCAAACAAAAAAAAACAAAAACAAATTTGTGGAAATTTGTTCAACACTTTCCCTATTCTGCCCCTGCAAGTCTCATTTTATTTTCACAGCGAGATGTCTGCGTCGTGCATGCACAATCTGTCAGAATTGAACAGAGCGAGTGAGGACCACCTCTAGTCTAAGGTCATATGTAGATATACAACACTGTACAAACACCCCCGGGGGTTGGTGAGCGCTGGCACAGATCAGCGTTTCCCCTTGGCTTGGCCATCGGCGGCCATGCGTCTGAATTTGGATCCATCAGCCGTGCTGACAGGCACGGGGAGGCCGGAGCCCTTGAAGCTTATCCTCCCTCCAGACGAAGGCGTGGCCAGGCGGTCGCTGACCCGACTGTCAGCCATGTTGCCGTCTTGCTGCTCTGACCCCTTGGTGGCCAGGGACAAACGGACGGGCAGCCTATCTTTCCCCGCCCGGCCCTTAACATTGGCATCTGATGGGAAGGCAAGAAGGAGGGGTGGACAGGGGGGGGACGGGGCCAGAGGAAGAAACACTGAGTCTGTGTGTGTGTGTGTGGGAGCTTTGGTCCCTCCTTCTAACATTCATTGAATCATTGCTTTTACCTCTCCAAAGAAGCAAAACAAACAAAGAGATGGTGAGGTGGATCTTTAAGTATCATTATTACCAGAGCAGCCACAAGTGTGAGAAAACATTTCAATGGATTTAATGAGATAAAAATGAAAAAAGGATATTTAGCTTCCCTCTTCCAAAGGCAGAAGCAGCGAATACAAAGACAAGCCCCATCAAAATAGCATGCCTCATCCATGACTGTGCAATCAAAAATTTTAATCTCTTTAAAATGAGAAGCTAAGTCCGGTAACTTTTTTTTTTTTTAAAGAAAAAAAAGAGAGAAATAAAAAAAGATTTGGAAACCTATAACACAATCTGTAAATGAAATCCTGATAATCTGCGTTTCTTTAAAATCTATAGAAGACATTATTCTTTCATGCGTCTTGTGAAAGACAGAAATACGCTTCCTTCCTACTTTTTTCAAACTGTCCATTAGAACTAACTCTGGCATTGCTTTGAATAACAATCAAGTGTACTCTATAAGAATGAAAAATATTAGAGCTATTTAAGTTTAAGCTTCAACTTTATCAAGCTTTGATGTTTTGATCAATTATCCTTACATGAGATCACACTCTACCTGTGATGTCTACAGCAGGAAAAAATGAGGCTGTGCATTTCTTAACAGAACAATGACTTTCTTAGCAAACAACAAGAAGAAGAATTGACATGAATAAAATGTCCAATATATATATAGTTTGTTTTGCACAGAGCATAGGAGTGAGGAGTGAGGCAGCAGCCAGACTCGCTGGGAGGAGGATACGTAGTTTACAACTTTCTTGGGAGGCATTAGCTATACACCAAGCATACATGATGGAGTTAGGTTAACAAAAAAAATATTTAAAAAATAAAAGGTAAAATGACAGCTTGGAACCAAAATACAATTTGGGTGAACAAGAATGAAAAGAGGAAGCATGCAAACTGTACCAAAAAAAACGTTCACTCTGTTGTTGTTGCCTTTCATTAGCGAAAAATTGAACAGTGAAAGAAAAGGGATTCTGGCTGAAGATGCTGCAAGCTATGAAATGCTACGGTATGGAATGGAATGGAATGGAATGGAACGGAACACTTCGTGCAAGAAACAGTGTCCAGTCAAAAGTCCACATTTCATTACTGCTACAAGGTGACCCAAAATAAAACCAGAAACAATTCTATGAAATTTGAAAGTTATTTCATTTTCTTCACAATACTGTTATAGGCAGTTTTGCATTCATCACATATTTTTTTCTTTCCGAAAGCATTCCTCAAATGGTCTTCCAAATGTTAAGGCACTAACACACCCTGAGTCAGTCTAACGACCCAATTATCCATGTCCAGCACACCTTGAGCTTTAAAATCAGAGTCATAAGGGATAAAGGAGAAAGTGTGCAATCATCACTAGGTGGATGGATATAACCCCCCTGTACATTCCCATGGCTGGATTTACTGCACCAACCTACTGTCATCAAGAGTTTCATTAAGATGTCTGCTGTGTGTGCAGCCTTGAGAGTATCCTAGTTCAGGACATGAAAGACATTTGGACATGTGATCAATTATCACAGAGGGTGTTTTTCACACATGCACATCGGGCTAGCCTATGCATTAATAGTATTAATTACCAGACTGCTTATCAGGGTTGGTGCCTTTCATTTGGCTTATTGAGAATACAAAATATCATATCTATGGTTCTATTACACATCTCGATGAATAGAGGGGAAGGGGGATGAATTACAAAACCTCATTCAACCCATGCAAGGAAGGGTGTAGATTACTGACTTAAGCTGATCACCTCGATGAATAAAACAAAATGGGATTCATAGCAAACTAGAAAAAAAGATATTAAAATCCTGCAATGCTCAAACCCAGTTTAAGAATAGTGCACACATACACCACACACGGCCAATGCTGAAGACTAAGAATAAACATCTCACAGACTAAAGGAAACAAATTTAATGATGCATACTATACAAAATGAACAATTGATAGACAACATATTCAGTTACCGGCTGGAAAGTCTCTTTCCTAGAAGCTATGAAATTATTTACATTTTTTTTTTTTAATTCATGCCCATCCCATTAATTTGATATTTGTTTCCTGTTATTCCCACCCCTTCATACATCAATTGTGATCAGAACCAAGACTTCAAAGCAAGGAGCTAATCCTAACCGGCTGACCACGGTATGTCTTAGACGGCATTACCCCCAACAACGCTATATTTATATATGCGGCACTGCTACTGCTGCTGCTGCTGCTGAACAAGCTTATAGCCAGATGTCAAGTTCTGATCAGTTTTCTTTCTGTGTGTGCTATGTGCATCAGACATTTTCTACAGCCTTTGGTCAGGCATCAAGGAGATTATACGACAGCTGCCACTATAATATCAATTGCACAACTCAAAAACAGATAAGGGCAATCAATATCCTATCCTGGGTAAAATTGGTCCAGGAATTACACTGTGACTTGTTTGGTTAAAATGTCAAGTTGACATTAAAGGGAAAATTCTTAGCCTACTGTAGTAACCTGGTCACTTAATGACAAATAACTCATTATCAACTCGACAAAACTGTACCACAGAGGGGGAAAAAAACCAACAAAACATTACAAACAACTGCAATGGCTAGCATAGCACTAAGTCCTCCTGGAATTTTAGTTAAATCTTAAAGGTTGAAAATTGCTAAGAATTTGGAAGATATTGGAATGATTAGACATGCAATATTGTAAATCTTTCACAGCTGACGGTGCATTAGATAAAAGACTAGTCTAATACACATACAATATAGTATAATACAATACAATATATACATATTATAAATGCACATATCATACACCCACAAAGTGCACTCATACGTTACGTAACATTACAAATACTCATACAGCTATGAAGTAGAGTATCCTTTGTAATATTAAACAAAAACAAAAAAAATATATATATAATATATTCTTATTTGGTTTTTTTTCAATTCATCAGAAAGTCTGAAATCAGCTCATGGGCAGAAAATTTACAATTCAATTCTAATCTATTAATTAAAGAAACAAAAATCCCAAAAGTCCAAATGAAATATGATGTGCCCTCAAGATGCCCACCCTGTCAGTGTCAGACTAAATAAGATTGAGTGGTCCAAGTGCCACCATGCCTTGTGATCAGAGACAAAACCACAGAGAGAATGCTGGACTACTTCAATGACAGATGCCTGTGTCTGTAATGCTCCTCTTTACGTATTTAGCCAGGGGACAGTAGACTACAACGTGTGATAAGACATCTACCACAGGCCTGCCCCACACCACACGGCTACAATGGGGGATGCATCATTCACAGTTCAGGGGAGGAGGACAAACTGAGCAGCAATCCCAAAGCCCAAAGCTTTATTAAATACGAGACAACTCAACCCTCAACAGGGTGACAGGGTTTGGCAGGTGCCTGCTGTTATGGTGGGTGGGGTTGGTAGGGTGGTGTTGGCACATCAACTCTTGAACCCTTTCAATGCTAAGGCTATTTCTTAAGCTGCTGTTCACAATTTTCCTGTTCTTATTCCAGAAAAATAACATTTCATTGGACTGATGACAACTGCCAAAAGTCTGAAATTTTGGCTTTTGGCAGTTGTCAGTCCACTGAAATCTTATGTAACTGTATCTGGAAAAAGAACATGGTTTTTTTCTAGATTTTATATGTTCTGATTGATTAGAATTGGACCCTGCAGTGAAAGGGTTAACAGTTAAAAGACTATTTCAGAAAGCAGGTGTTAGGAATCCCTTTACCTTAAATAAATCTTGATTTAAAAAGAAGAAAAAAAAAGTTTACAAAATCAAGAAATGAATGCAAATAAATGGAAAGCCATAAGCTTGTACTAGTCTCATTATCCCTCTGTTACCACTAAGCACCTCCAGACTTCACCAAATAAAAAAGAAAAAAGCATCTGAAAAAAAGAAAAAATTTTAAAACCCAAAAACCAAAATTAAAAAATGAATGATAAAAAAGCAGGACATGCCCCCTTCCTCTAACACCTCAGCAAACAGGCAAACATAAAAAATCAGCATTCATCCAAACACACAAAACAATTCATCTCTCAAGAAAAACAAAATCTGACCAGTTCCGAGAACAGAAGAAAAAAAATATAGAAACTACAATGGATTTGTCTTTGCAATGTCAAACACACTTAAACTTCCCATAAAAATGATTCACAAACGAGGTCAAGCATAAAGGAATAGACAGAATGTGAGGGGAAAAAACCCAATATCTAACCAGGAAAAACTTCCATTACTGTCCTTTCGAGACTGGATTTAATACCAGAGGAAACAATGATTCTTCAAAGAGAAATCTCCAGACAACACGATACAAACAAGAAATCTCCAGACAACACGATACAAACAAGAAATCTCCAGACAACACGATACAAACAAGAAACCTCCAGACAACACGATACAAACAAGAAATCTCCAGACAACACGATACAAACAAGACTGTTCGTCCGCACAGTCACACTCTACTTAGAATCTAGAACACATCGAGGGTAATAAGGAACGCCTTGACTACCTGTCACATTTCCAAAATCTTCAGTAAATCAATTGACAGAATTTGAATATTACTGTAAAGTTTGAAGATTCTCCTGAAAGTTACGATAAAATTTTAAAAGGCCCACAATTCTTCCAGATCTAAATTTCTTTTACCCTATTTCAAAGACTTAATCATACGGTCAAATTTTATCAAATATTATGTTTGAAACCCTTATAAATCTTGACAGGACAAATATCTTCAAATAACCTCTCCCAAACATGGCAAACCCTATTGTATGCATCTCGTCTCCAAACGTAGTCTGAAAGGCTTGACTTTGGGCATTTCAACGCACAAGATGAATAAATATAGTAATGGTTATGGAGTGAAAAATATTCACTAACCCTTAAGGTCCCCATTGTCTCTAGGACTAACCAGTACAAGAAATCAGAAAATGACACAAGGTGGACTACCACTACAAATCTCAACAACTAGTGCAAACTGGATACCAAAATAGTCGCACCAAGACTTGAAAGACGAAACAGCACTACCACGGTATGCTTACAGACATCACATACAGTCAAGATGCATGTACAAACAGGGAGATAAGCAAGTAGGAAAAGAGGAAACAAAGTGAGGGAGAGAATGCAAAAGAAAAGCAAGGCAAAGAGAAAGACAGAGATTTAATAGAACAAGACAGAGGAAAAAGAGTGAATGAGAGAGAGAGAGAATTGGAAAAAGAGTAAGAGACAGGGAGAGTCAGAGAAAGAGAGACAGAGTGAGAGTGATAGTGGGTGATTATTGTTGTTTAGTCATGATATCAAAGGGGGTAGAGGGGGGGATGGGGGGCATTACATTCTACGGGGTACAACCTATGTTGAATGCATTGTGGTCAAAGCAGATATTTAGTTCTTCCCAAAAGTCGTCTTAACCCTTTCAATGCTAAGGACACCAATATCTTCAAGATTTGCCTGTTCTTATACTAGATAATTCAGATTTAAGTGAACTTATATATGCCAAAAGCCTGAATTTCAGGCTTTTGGGATATGTCAATTCACTGAAATCTAATTCATCTGGTATAAGAACACATGCATTTTCAAGATTTCAGTTGGGTTAGAATCAGACCTCGCTGTGAAAGGGTTAAGCCAAAGGCAAGCAGAATACCAGTAGAGGCAGTGAGGAAGACGCATACAAAAAATGACAAAAAGTTAGAGAGAGATATATTTGATATTATTTATATCAATGAAGAGAAGTAACCTTTTTTTAAAAATAAACAATCACTACTTAAACTCAGATTTAATTATGTTATTTTCAGGTCTAAAAAAAAACATTAAAAAAAACAGAAAAACAAAAAAACAATGCAGAACGAAAAAAAAGGTAAAAAATAGAGCCTTCACATCCAGGTGTGATGAAAGATGAGGCAAGATGAGATGAAGGTAGATAAGGAGACAAGACCAACCAGGGGCTAAGGCTATACTACTCACTGTTGAAATCCCCAGAGGTGGGTCCTTGTGGGACCACGCCCATGTGGTCTGCTCGCCGTGGGAGGGCAGTGCCAGGCAGGGCTCTGGCTGTGGAACTGTGCATTTTTCTCTCTCTCTCTAATTCTTCTGTGCCTCGACCTCCCTGGAAAGGTTAAATAATCACAACAATGGTTACAGGATACACAACTTATGTAGGCCTGGCCAACATTCCAATCACGATATCACAATCATGCTAAAAACTCAATCAAATGATTATCTATTTCCCAGGAGAAAATGTTGCTTTCACTTCAAACTAAATTTTAGTATCATTAATTGTGTTGTTTTAATTCAAATATACTTATAAAGAATGATATCACAAACACATTCATTTATGTTGGATTTTCCATACATAGCCAAATACAGCCTCTACGCAAGTTTTGTGAACTGCTTGTTTTGTTCTTTCAGCTTTATTCAAATTACAAAACTTCTAAAGGTTATTGCTCCATTGACCGTGGTATATGACAAAGGAAACATTCCACACTCACATGTTAAGTATTTCAGGTATTTGCTTTCAGTGACAATAAAGAGTTCCAATTATTAATCTAAAATCAAGCACTAAAAACTTACAAATTTGAGCATATTCCAGTCAAATACATAATCGTAGGTGAAACCTTGCCGATGGAACAAATTCCTGAACAACTGTCTCAGATAGGAATAGTCGGGTTTGTCATCAAACCTCAGGGACCGACAGAAGTTCAAGTAGGTGGCAAACTCAGCTGAAAAGGAAAATTACAACAAAATGTGACTCAATATCAGCATTGCTCTACAATCTCTCTCTCTCTCTTTCTTCTTCTGTCAATCTGTCAATCTGTCAATCTATCTATCTATCTATCTACCCATTACACCCAGTGAAATTTTGGGCAGCAAGAAAAGCCCTCAATTCCATCCCATACTTTGCTTCCTATGCTTGTGCTCACCTTTCATCCCACACATACACATGTCATGACTTTGCTCAGGCAACCAGATAGCCGAGACTGTGTGCATGATTCCACGCACTCAGCGACAAGGGAGCAAGCACTGACTTTTTCTTTCTTTTTTTACACCAGATGTCAGCGTACAGATTTAGTGCAAGTTGTTTCAGTCTGGGCTGATTCGGCTCAACTGGTCACTGTAAGCTCATGCTCACACAAATGGGTTTCAGACTGAATAAGCTGAAAAGTGTAGTGTTACAACTCATGCTCACACACAAACACACACGGGACACGAGGGAGAGGAGAGGACGCAAACATTCCGCACTTAGGGCCTGCTGGAAAGAGCAGGGCAGTATTATTCCCGTCGTGTATATTAGAGTTAAAGTTGAAGCAACTGTTTTGCACTTGCAATGAAAGAGTTGTAATTTACTTTGTAGATCCTGATTTGTTTAAAAAGGAGGGTGGTTGGTGGTTTGTTTTTG
>JAUEKZ010184731.1:0-26095 GCA_031471865.1 Melibe leonina | reverse complement strand
TCTTGTTCTACATAGCCACACCCTAAGGGTTCTTGTTCTACATAGCCACCCTAAGGGTTCTTGTTCTACATAGCCACCCTTAGGGTTCTTGTTCTACATAGCCACCCTAAGGGTTCTTGTTCTACATAGCCACCCTTAGGGTTCTTGTTCTACATAGCCACCCTAAGGGTTCTTGTTCTACACCTGTTCTTTCATCCGAGTCTGTTTTGCAACACCAAGCGAATTCTTGTTGTTGACTTAGTTAACAACTGTGTATTTGTTCAATCAGCTCAATGCTTTGGATGCCGATATGAAATCTATAAACGTATCATCGAAATAGTTTAGGGTGAACATTGTTATTGTCAATTAATATAAATGGCCTGAAATTCATTATAGGTTGGTTGTTGCAAGGCTAAGTTTAACGCACTTCCTTAATTAAGTTATACGTTATATCAAAGGTGGATATCTCTTGAAAAGTTAACATGCTGCCACACAGAGATAGACTGAGGGCTCACTGGAATATCTCACCCAGTCACAGAATACTGATACTAGGCCAACCAGTCTTAGCACTGTTCTCGTAATGCCGAGCACCTGGCGGGACAGCTGCTAAAATGCTGATTTTATCTTCTTGGGTATGACACAGCCAGGTGTTTGTTATGTTTATTGAGCTTTTTAGGGCGCTTGCAACTGCTATGGTCATATAAGCAGCCCACAGGGGTAAGTAAGATGATAGGCCAGCCAGGATTTAAACCCAGCCTCCTGGTTCCGAGGTGGACACAACCATTTGAGCCATGGAGCCGGTGATGATGATAGAGAGGATTAGACATCTGTTATGCTAATTCTGTCATCAGGATCCTTGTTCTTGTCTTAAGCCACAATGCTAATCACATTGCTATAACCCTTACCATGCTATGGACACCAAAATCTTCAAGACTTGCCTCTTCTTATAAATCAGATTTAAGAACTACTATATTTTCAAGATTTTGCGTAGTTCAGTTGGTTTAGAATCAGACCTTGCTGTGAAAGGGTTAATGCAGATTTTTTTGTCTTAGGAAAAGACGTGGCTGGGATTCAAAACCCTGACCTACTGGTTCCAGAGCTGAAACTCTGCCCACTGGGCCAAAACACATTCTAGCTACTCATTCTGCCATGCTACTTGGCCATCAAAATCTTTAAACGACCTATGTCTACTTAAATTCTTGTGACAAGAATAATTCATGATGAATGTAAAACAGAAAGCTTCTTCCTTCACCTTTTGAAGCATGCAAAGGAAAAACAAATGCAGTGATCTCCCTTGTTCAAATGAGTTGGGTTACCTGACCTACAATGGCTAATTTTGGAAAAAAAGGTTCTTGGCTATTAATACCACCCTGCTTTCATTCACAATACAAACTTAATAAGGCAGCCATACCTTATTGGACTGGGGGTATAGATTTGGTGTGAACATGTAGTTAGCAGTAATAATAAAGACCACAACACTGACGTGCAAGGGCCTGTAGTGAGATAACACTAACTCGTCATCATGCCATAACTGCAATATTAGACACATGTGAGCACCTTGGGTTTTTTTGTGGTTTTTTTCCTCCACTTTTGCAACCTCTTTCTTTAGTTTTGGAGTGGTTTTTGAAAAGGGACAGCCAAAGAAAAGAGAGAAAAGAAAAAGAAATATTAGAAACATTGATCATATAGATGTTACTGGAAACAATATTAAAAAAAAAAAAGATATATAATTGACAAATATCAAGGTACAGAAAGAAAGAAAATGGAAAGGAAATATATGGAGGAGGATTTTATTTCATCCCTGTCCATCAATTATAGAGTCAAGCAATAAACAGATTATGAAGCTACTAAAGTGCTGATAGATTGATAGAGGTTAGTATACAGGTAAATATATTTAAGAGTAATAGCCAAGAAATAAAATAAAAATGGTGAATGTTGACCCCTCAGTAAAATCTGAATTGAAATTCAAGATTTTTTTTTTTTTCAATTTGTAAAAAGAAAAACAATTTCTGCCATCAAACTCAAGGTCTTATTTCTTTTCCCACTTCATCTTTCCATGAAACAAAGTTCATTATTAGTTTGAACAAAGGACCCAGCTTATCTTTAGTGAGGAGTCTTTGGTCAAAATTAGCAATTGCTGGGTTCATGTGATCTACAGACCAAACTAGCACATGGAAAGCAAATGACCGGAGATCAAGAAGGCATAAAGACGGGAGACCAAAAAGGCATGAAGTAATAACGTTCAATAGGAAATGAAAATGAAGTAAAATAGATATATATGTATATGTGGGCTTCATGACTACGGAAAATTAAAAAGTATAAAAAAATAAACTGAACATAGTGCAAGAGAAAGAGAAAGAAAAAAAAAGTAAAGTTCAAGAACACCAAATAACAGGAAATGTGGTTATTGGAACAGAATTAAATAGTGCAAGGGGGAAAAAAGGGTTGAAGAAAAAAAATTCTCAATATGAAAAATTCTCATCCTTACAATCCAGAAACAAGATTCATACTTGACCAAAAAAAAAAACCCCAACAAAAAACAACCCAATACAAACTATGTTCCACATTGCACACCCAAACGATTGCAATCCTCGAGAGATAGTACTTTCAATATTGAAAATAAAACCCAGGACATGGTAGTGGTAGGAACATCATAAAAAAAATCAAATCCTCACTCAATCACTACAACTTTGAGGTTCATATTTTATATATAAAATGTAAAAATATAAATATCCATGTAAATTTCATATCCTTTGTCAACACAAGATATCTTCACAATTACACACAGATACTCATATTTATCACTCTGTCATCAAATACCAAATAAAACAAGGCAAAAACATTGTGAAAACAATAAGAAATGGGCCATGAACCAAAACTAAATGATTATTAAATGCCTCATTATGCAAAGGTTGGATTACAGTTGAAGTTCTTTGCATTAAGAACAAAAACATCACTGATGATTTTCTAAATACAATAATTTTTTCTATCACAATAAGATTTCAGAATAAGAAAATTCCCAAAATATTAATCTTAGGAGATCTACCTGAAGTATGGGTCCTGCCTGATTTTAGACTTCAAGTACAAAAATCAAAATATCTTACGAAATAAAAAAAACCCCAAACTAACATTGATTACATGTCAAATAAAATTGGACAAATGAAAAAAAAAATTACATCACAAAACTTTTGAATAAGAAACAATAAAGTCATCCACTGTTGTCAGTCCCCTTCTATATCCCTTGCTACGACTCAAAACACAAAAAAGGAAAAAAACAACCAAACCCATCGATATAAAAAAAGATAGTCCAGTTTCAAAAGAAAATCTGGCCATCATATGTAAGCTGCAGTTATCCATTTTTATTGCATTATCTAAAGTCATCTTTTTACAATTCGGGGGGCATATTTCTTTATTCCAATAGGTCTACCTTTGTTTTTGTTTGGTTTTTTTTCTGTCTTTTTTTTTATTGCCAACAGGTAACTGCATCTATCCAGTATGTGTGAATGAATACATGACAAATCCTATCTTGTCTAATGACATATTCACAAGTGAAGAGTTTTACAAAATGAGTTTTCAAAAGGAGAAGCTTTGCCCTTAAATGGCCTTTTGATGAAATCTTTCCATGTAACAATCTTTTATTTTCTGATTCAATAAATAAAATTTTTACTTCGCAAATGGAACAATTGTGAAATCAACTCCAGGTTCAATAAACAAATAGTCAATATGCCCTATATGTTTCTTACATCAAATCTATGATTGCAAATGGTTTATTTTATTCCAAGAGAAGGAATAAAACACATCACTTGATAAATCTGTTTAGAACACATAGTATTTATGAATTTTTTTCTCCCTTCATTAATGACATTGCAATTGCACTTATGTGAAGACAAATGTCACCTCAAAAAGGTATAATATTTAAAAGAACAAGCCTATGAATCATATCATGTTGATGTTAAGGAAACAATACAATAACACACAATTTGTGATAGCTTGACTTACATGTAAAAACCAACATTGGTGATTGTAAGAAAACATTTTTTTTTAGAATTGTTTGAAAAAAAATTATTCCATTACAAATGAAACTAATTCTGTTTCATATCTAAAATACAATTTACATTCAATTATCTGTTCTATGAATTGTAAGTTTGTTTAACTTCAATAATGTAAATAATCTCAAAAAGCAAGATGATTAATTGACCACTGCAGTACATTCACTGTAAACAATTATTTAACTAAAATAAGTGGTTATTAGACTGGTTTTATTTTAAGTGAAGAAAAAAAGGTATGATCTCAAGATTTTGTATGGACAAAGACATAACCTTTAGTAGAGAATTAGCCATGGTTTTGATTTGTACATTGCAACATGAAATAAAGGGGAAACTAAAGTAACAAGAAAGATGTAGTCATTGGTGTGATTCTCTCCTGTATCTACAAGTTACATAATCATGGCAACATGGAATATCATTTCATTGTGTAGACTGGTGAAATATTTTCAGCGCCCTTTTGTTCTGTTAGAATATGCATTCTTTGTTAAGACAAAACACTTGACAAACTATGATATATTGACTATCTCCACATGGAAATGAAATCAAGAGCACAAGCTATTTATGACTGCGTGGTTTTGAAAATTAAAAACCCATTCTCCCCAATCTACCATACCTGTTTATAAAATTCTCTACTAAAAGAGAAGGCGCTTCTTTAATGCTCTAATCATCTCAAAGTGTTTTTCATGCTATCATACAACCCTGTTGTCTGACCTTGAGGGAGGAACATAGAAATTAAATAAATCTCAATCACCCTAAAATTTTTATGAAAAATAAAGGTTTCATTAAACCGAGTGTGATACTAATTTTGCTAAATCTTGAAATTTTATTGCATCAAAAATTAATTCATATGAAATACAGAAACAGAACTTATAAGCAATAGAAAGTGAAAGAATTATTCGATACAAGGAAAATAAAACCCTCCCAAAACAAAACATGAGGAAGAAAGAAAATCTTTATAAAAAAGAATGCAGAACATTGGTATAGTATCGCATGCAATGGGTTTAATTCTTTTACATGCTTGAGAAAAACAAAATCTTTACAAACACTTCCCAGGTACAAATGTAGCCATAGAACAAAAACCTGAAGTCAAATACAGAACATTTCATTCTCAAATTTTAAGGGGGGGGGGGGGGGTATCAAACCCAAAAATTCTTATGTTCCACTTTCTCACCCACAAAAATATTGAATAATAATAAGACAATTAAGACACGGACATTAAATTTGTAATGAGAAACATTTATTTCTATGTGTCAAAAGTTTTTTAAAAAGCTGATTGACAATTGCAAAAACAGAACAAACCAAAACAAAAAAATAATATTCAATGTATTATCACACTTTTGATGTAAGTAAAACAATTATGCTTCATAAATAATTGAAGTTATATACGTCTTATTCCCTCTTAATTTGTCATGGTATAATATTTTAAACCTGTTTCATCACAGAACCACTTTATATATATGTGAAGCATTGAACTTAAATGGACACATCCACTTCAGTCAAAAACAAATCCGCAAGACCTTTACACAGCTAAACATTGAAAAAAAGATCAAGGTTTTGCTGAAGCATTTGTACAAACAGAGCTGTTTAGATTCAGATCTACATATAGACATGTGGTTCTGTTTTTGAAGACATTGCATACAAATCCCCTAAAAAATCCTTAGAAACACTAGAGAACACATTTGCTACTATATTTACAATAACACATTTGAAATTAATTTTGTTGAACACGAACAAACAAATGACAAGAAAAAAAATCATAGATATTTCAGAAATCAGTCATCCACATTATATCACTTTGAATAATATGCCCGTTCAGTTCAACATCATGGTTCATATATATATATATATATTCATACATATATATATTTATCTGAAAGAGTTTATTTCTTACCAACCAGATTGCATCTTCAAATAAGAATTAATCACTTCATTTTCAATCCCATGATGAATCAATTTATTGCATAATAATTGTATGAACTAGATAAGTATTTGGAAAATTTCCTGACCAGCTATATCATTCCAATCTTTTAAAAATTTGCTTGTTGTTTGTTTCTCTTTCCCCTGAGCTAAAAGTAAACTGAGCAAGACTGAGCAATGCCACAGTTCAGCACTTGTGGTTATTCTAGACTGCAGGGAAAGGCACAGTTAGAAAAGCTCCCACAATTTAAACAAAGGCACTTCTGGTAATGCACGTTTTCGGAAAATGTTAAAAATTTTCTTTTTTTGTGTTTCTTTCCGTGTACATTATGGAGGGTGAATGATTCTATATTTCATCTTGCTAGAGTGAATCTTTATGCAGTAATCTATGTTTGATTTTTGTCAAGTATAAAGTCAAACTATTTGTTGAAGTCAGAGAACACAACATGCAATTATTACAAAGAACAGTTCAGCATTGAAAAAAAGCAATTGATCATCATAATGATCTTAACTGTTACTCTAAAGAGAAATTGCTTGTACTGCTTTATTGCCTATAAATGCAAGTTTGACTAAGTTTTTACTATGCAAAGTCATTTTAAAATATGAATTTAGGTCTTGAGAATGATCCTCCTAGCAAATAACAATAGCAGATGTTCAAGATTTCAAAGAAGTGACCAAATATCTCAAAATCACAACTGAAAACAATTTCAATTAAATGCAGTACTGAATAATCAGATTACACATCTATCAATATATTGACATCATTTTAACATAAGACAAAACTCCATGTCAAAGAAGCAGAAAGCTAACTGCAATGCTTTATCATGACTTTCAACCTGGTGGAATGCAGATAATAGTAATGGCAATTTAGTTTACAGCAGGGCTGCAACATTTAATTTACTAAGGTGTAGTCTCAATTTATTGTTTGGCTGGATGTCTTACAGGCATTTTTGACTCAAGCTGATACCTCACAACAAATTAAAACAGTCATAAATTAGCACATCTTCAAATTTCATCATAAGACCTATTCATTAAGTGCAAATCCCTCTTAGTCTTGGGTTTTTCATTACTTGCACTTATGCACATTTCAGTGAACAGATTGATTTCCTATAATAATGCTGTCTCTTTCAAATGTATAATAGTATATAAATATATAAAATTATGTAAATATATCATAATGAATGGTTAATAATCATAAAACTCTTTTGTAATATTCATGGCTTTTCAATGATTTAATAATCCTGACATTGTGTTTCCAGAGCATGTGATCAAATTGTGGATTTGGAGAATGAAACGCGTAGATGGCAGCTTTCTCCCATTTGATAATTATGCATAGCCTGTGGAGTAAAAATGTAAAAATGAAGTGAAAAAAATTTCAAAAATTAAATAGATTTTTGGTCAGTTTCTAATTAATTAAAATAAGAGAAACGTTTGAGTATGAAACAAGCATGCATAATCTGACAATCCTCACAACTGAATATTGAGTGTTTAGTGTAATAATCATTCCTCATCCTTGCTAGAACAGAGAGATTTAAATAAAGAATCCTTGAAAGAAATGTCTGAAATTAGGATAAAGGAATCCGGATAAGATAATATTGTATCTCCAATCAGGGATATGGAAGGATAAGGAGTACATACTAAACTTGTGATATTTTGCTTACCATAAGAGCATGAATAGCTTCTTCAGTGCTGTTCATTTGCAGCAATGCCATCTTTCTGTCTTTCCTGTCATCAGATACAGACGGACTGAACAATAATCATACAAAAAGAAAAAAAATAATTAGGTCAACAATTTTGTCAAAGCGATTAGATCGCCAGGAAATAAACTACAAAAATTTGTAACAGCTGATTTTGAATTAAATAAATCTGTAAATGTGAAAATGAATATAATGTGAGTGCTCCAGGGGACAATTGAGCTGATCAAAAGTCATTGACTTAAAATACAAAAACGTGACTAGGTGATCAGGATTTTACAAAAGTAAAACCAGACTTTTATTCAAACTCAATAAATTTATTAACAGTAATACAGTATTGCTTAAGAGAAAATGGTAACGGTTCATTGTATGATAATTTTGAATGAAGTGTTAAAAAAACAACAATTCTAAATAAAATGAAAATTGGTATCAACAGACATCTGATGTAAAATGTTTTCTTTCGCATCCTTTTCAGCAGTTTGTTTTGTTAATAATTTTTAAACAAAATATTTAACAGCCTAAAAGACAAGTTGAAAAAGAGGTTTGTCGCCCACAACTTTATACTGAAGCATACGGAAATACAGTTAGCATATATTTAATTTCACCTTTTCATCTAAAATACTTTTTCAATAATTCAAGACAATCATACTTACGGGAAAAATTTGAAAGCTTTCACAGTGCCATGACTACTAAACCAGGTCCGAAGATCTTCCTCTGTCACATGTGCCCTTTTGTAATAGAAATTAGAACAATTAAAGATACAGTACTTAGTTTCTGACCAAATTTGATCTAATCTAATACAATGAATTAATGAAAAAAAGTTGATAACCTTTACATGATTGTAATTAATGATATTTATATAAGGGCATTCTCTTCTTACAGATATATCTCACGATAACCAGTGATTGATTCATCAATTCAAATTGATAAAGTAAACTTTATACATGACATAGAGTAAATACTTGAAAACTTACGGAATGTTGGATAAGTGTAAGACTTGGGAAGGAGGGAAAATGTTCTGACAATTCTTGGATCCTGGACGCTTAAAACGATGAAGGGGTGAGTTCACAAAATCTTTGGTCAGACCAGCATCCTATGAAAAACAAATTGGTCAAATTTTGAAAAAGAACAAAATATATAATTTTTCTTTAGAAACATCCTAAACAATGATTTCGGGTCCTTTTCATACAACATTCTATTCTTCTCAACACTAAGAAAAATTCAAGGCTTCAATACAAACTTTAAATTGCATTTCGTATAAGGTAATTGAACAACCAGTCTACAAATTAATTTCTAAAGTTAAATTTAGGCTTTATTTGACATATAAAAAATATTATCTGATAAGAAATAACTGGCAATCTCCATGAAAAAAATACAGCTTTACATTCTCAAAAGAGTTCAAATCATTTTAAATCATTTTTTATAGGGCTCAATGTTTAATTCAGGTCTTTGCAAGTGAGTTTATATATGGCACCAGGCACAGTAGAGAATGGATCCCACAACTGTTCTGTCATAAAGACGGTGGATGCGACAAGAGCTATATCTAAGACTAAACTGATCTTCAAAGGATTACTTACCGATTGTCCTTCTTTGGGCATTTGAACAACTTGGTGTTTGGACTGTGCAACGCGGATCTGCTTTCCCCAAACTTTAGCCTTGTCCAAATAAGTGATGGCTTAAAAAAACGAAGAGAAAGGAAGAATTGCCATCATCTCATTAAAAACGAAAAATATGTAATCTTTCCAAAGCCTCTTGACTTAACCTTCAAAAATTAAAAATCCTAATAGTATGGAGAGTTTAAAATGGAAAGACAGGTTTAATTCTATAAAAGACATACTATGCAAAGAGCACAAAATAAACCCCCACCCCCCCCAAAAAAAACCAATAAAAAAACAACCTAAATTAAAAATCCAGATCAGTTTAAACTGAAGTTCAATCGAGTGCAATACAATACAATTCACTTGATTGGGAAAATATAATTCACATTCATAAGATCAGTATAAGAATGATTTTCTTTACATCTAATGGAACAATGGGAGATGTCTGTGAAAGTGTACACTTACCTAGTTGGGCTTGATGAGGATCAGACATTTGGATCAGAGCATTATCTTTTTTGTTGAACAAAACTTTCACTCTGTGGACATCTCCATAGACACCTTTACAAAATAGACAAAAAACCCATGATGAATGAATTAAAGGAAAAAAAAAAGATTACAAAAAGCACCACTTTGCATTTTTTAAGTAGACGTTTGTAAGCGTTTAGTTTGCCTCTGCAATACACCTGCTCATTTCTTGGAAAAATAGAAGAGTGAAAAGAAACAAAAGATCCTTCTTCCCGACCAACACAGGTTATATCCAAGTTTTTATTCAACAAAAAATCTACATCCCATGTTAAATTAAATTAACTGCATAGATATGTAAAATTGAAGGTTGAAATCCATGTAAAGTGATAGTCAATATTCAATATCGTCTAAAGAAAAGATAAACAATATTGGTCAAAGTAGGAATCAGAGCAGATGGAAAACCAGTCAAGATATCAAAGCCTAGACCCAAGTAAAGAGCTAAACAAACTTTAAAAGCAAAAACCCCCATAAAGATCGGAAGAATTACTAGATAAATATATCCGGGTTCTCTTCAACTCTTGACTCGGAATCTATTTTAATAAGCAGGCTATTCAAATCAAAAGATTGCATCTTTCTTATATTCGTAAAGAAATGATATCGCGCCTAAAATGTTTTTGTTGATTGAGAGTTTCAGGATGCTTTACACGGCTACGGTGACAAAAATCTAAACTACAAAGAGAAGAAAGATGAAAGAGGATTTCACAGGTAGCTGCCAAGGCGAAAAAAATGGTTTCAAGTTTCCTTTGATAGCTAATTGGATACATCCTCTATATTATTTCTTTCTAAAGGAAAACCACACAAAATCCCATTGAACAATATCACTTGACCACTATAACTTTGAAGAAAGGTTTTCAAGAAAAGGGTGCCAACATATCTGTCTGAATTAAAATTCATGAAAACAATTTGTCAAACGACCATCAGGAATAGTAATGGAAGTCTCTGCTAAACCAGGCATAAAGCCATGGATTTTGAATGAAACAAATTAAAATCCACTTTCAAAACTATGAACATATAAATAGCAAGCCCTAGAAAAAATTCCGCTTCCACAGTGCGAATTTCGCACCTATGAACGTTTTGGCAAACTAAACTCATCAAGACGTCAAACACGTTCAGAAATACAGGAAAGTAAAAGGAGGAATTGAGGAATTCAGTAATATAGTGATAGGCTTGATGAGGCTTTTCTTCTTACAAAACATGGCAGTATGAATTAGCACAACTAGGAAAAACATAAAAAATAGAAAACCACAATATTACCACAGAAGTTTTAACAAAGACTCAAAGAATAAGTGAGAGCTATTTATCTAGGATGAAAGCTTAGCCTAAAACAGGGGAATGAAAAAACTTTGGCCATTCAGACAGATCGCATCCAAATTTTAATCCAACAAGGTGAAGAAAAAAAAATCAATTCATGAGCTGGTCCGCATACACAAAACAAATTTAAGACACAATAAGGTCATTAAATATTTATGACTAAAGTATTTTCAATTTGCTGTAAGTATCACATGTATCATTAAATAAAAACAGTGAGAATGATTTGTTAAAAAGAAATCTGGAAAGGAATCTAACTTTCCAAACCTTAAGTTTCAATAGGATTACATTATGTATAAAAAGCATCAACAAGTCAAACATTATTTGAAAAGTGAATTCTCGTTTGTCGAAAATGCGAAAGCTTACAGATATAAAAAAGAAATTTTGTGTGTAAAAAAAAAATTGCGAAGACAAAAATGAAACATACCAAATAGAGTAAAGAGAGCATCTGGTGTAACCATCTGGGAAAGCAGAAATGAGGATTACGTGTTCCATAAATTTTGGCAAAACAGATTGAAATGGTTTGCAGTTTGCAGCGGCAGCAGTAGATGGAGTGAAATGACCAAGTGGTGAACAAGTTGGAATGGTGGAGTAGTAGTACATAGCCAGTCAGAAACAAGGTGTGTTCCAGCCATTGATCCCCCAGGTGTAGCCATGATTGGACATACAGCATACATACAGGAGTAGAATGTGGCAGGGGTCAGGGGTCAGGGATCAGGGGGCAGGAAGTTTGTTACATTGGTGGGAAGGGAAAGGATTATGGAAAAAGAAAATAAGGGAAGGGGAGAGAAAACGAGAGAAAATATGTTAGATGAATGTACAAACAAGAAAGAGAAAAGGAAAGCGATCATATAATTTAAATGCATAGTTTATACGTAAAAAAAAGAAAAAAAAAACTAGTCAACTGGAAAAAAAAAGGAGTAAGAGAAGCGCCTGATATTCCAACAAAAGATTTTTTCATCATAAAACATTTTAGAAACAACATATGGTAACAAAAAATGGTATTCGCTTCTTGAAATGAGGAAATGAAGGCTTGTCATTGCAGTTGCAGCCCATATGTAGCAAAAAAACAACCTTTTGTTGATATGATCTAAAGCAAGTTTTCTAAATCTTTATATTTTTGCTTTTACTAAATTAAATGTTATATTCATGCATTTTATACCATGCAAATTTAAAGAGTGCTAAGGGTTAATAATTGGACAAAAAATAATAATAGAGAAAACACTAGAAATATAAGGTTGCTTAATTTTGCAGTCTTTCATAAAGGTAGGATTTGCATACCGACGAAGCAATAAATGATGAGATAGAATATTTGCATTGTACTTTTTGAAACAGGAAATATCTGAAACCAGCAACAATGATAGCCTGGTAAATGGTTTGTGTGTCTTTGTCTTTAAATCCATTTCACCTGCTTCCTTAGCCCTTTAAAATACCATTGATAACTAACAGAACGGATATTGATATAAACAAAAAAAAAGAAGTCCTACCTCTTCATCAAGGTTAGATACGAGGAGGACTGAGCTTCCAATTGCTGCAGTTAAAGGAAGGCCAATCCTGGCGGCACTCAATGCACCAGGTGTCAAGTTGTATCCAGCGTAACCAGCTAATGCACTTACAGCACTCATAGGATTGTACATTCCTGAAATAATTTTTTGAACAGTTATTAAAACCCTAAATTTTAAAAAAAAGTGATAGATGAGCAGGGATAATATAAAAGAAAGATCAATAACATCAAAATCTTTATCAAAAGTTTTTTTTTATAATGTACGAGTTTAGAGCTTATTATTGCTGTGTGAGTTAAAAGATTTATTAAGTCAGAGTTAAATGCAGAAGGAAAAAACTTACCGTGGATTCCATAACCTGGAGCTGTTGGAAATAAAAGGGGAAATGAAATAAGATAATGGTATCATATCATAATATGTGATGTCAATGACTTTTGATAGAGACACTCTGGGAGATATTCATTATTTTGGCTAAGTGCACAAAGTGATAAATTAACTTGAACAAATGCATTTAAAAAAAGTTGATTTTGATCTCATTCATGCCCTCTTAATAACCCTTTCTTTAATCATCTAACAGTATCTGGTTTCCTGTAAGGAAGGCTAACTATAGTCTGCGTTTAGTTTCCAAGCTTTATTTTAATTAATTTTTTTCAAGATTAATACATACTTGTCAAGTTTAAATATCATAAGAATGTAAGTTTTAGTAGTTTTCTATATAAGAAGCTCAGCATATCGACAATTTTACAATGTTTGCAGTAATCAGTCATTGTATGCCAAAAATGATCTTAATACTTTCTTCTTATTTGATTTATGAATGTCTGTTTCGTATTATTAAGTCCGAAGTGTATTTGATAATACGTTTTTATTTTTGAGGCATGAAATCTCATTGTTTAAAACAATGAACAATTTAAAATAGGAATCTAAAAATGCACCCTCTGTGCACAATTTTAAGGTTACGGTTGATAAAAAAATTGGAGGTAATGTGCATTAAGTTTATGACAAACCATTTTGAACCTGCGGATTCTTGTTTCAGATATATATCTATTTCATTTTGTTTGAATTTGTAATATTTCTATTTGCAAAATGTGACCCTTTTTCCAGGGCTTTTAAAGACTTCCAGCCTATATGCTCTGTAAATATGATATATGTTTAAAGCCTGCGATTTTGGTTTATTACATTGAAATGAAAAAAAAACCACATCAATATACTGATCTTTATCTCAAACTTTAAAGAAAAGCAATGTATTTAGAAAATGTCTATTCTCCACCTGTAAATTTTCAGATTAAAACACAAACTAATTTACGTGAATGTCTGTCTAGGCTCTTAAATAAAAAAAAACAGGTTTATAAAATTGTAACATCCTGACAAATATATTAGCTGTATCAAATATCTAATCATTCTCTTGAAAAAAAAAAGGTTCACATTTGTACACATAGCCAAAGCTGTAGAATATGACATTCTAATTTTAAATACCCTTTTGCATTATGTTAAACAATTTCATCTGACTGTTAAATAGCATGAGGTGATAAGTTAGTAGTTAGTAAAAGTGCATATCAAGTAAATTTTTAAAAATCAAAATCATGCACTGTATTCTGTTTGCTTTTCAAAGATTAAACTTGCAATTAAAGATTAATACTATGGTAAAAAAGCAAATTGTTTATTAACTTAAACGAAAAAGAGTTGCAAAAATATGCTTTGGAGAAGATGAGGAGAGCACACCCTAAAATAACCAAAATGAAGACCAGCACCCAAGAATACAAATGAGAAGGACACTGTGCAATAACGGAAGGACATTTTACTGCTGCAGGTTTGCTGGGGGCAACCAGGTAAAAAAGGAGGAAACACACCAACCCAAAACAAAAGAGGATAAATAAACTTGTTAAAGTTTCAAAACTTAAAGTAATTAGCTTTAAAAAAATCAAAATTTAAAGAACTTGGGCATTTAGTACAAAAGACAATTTTAAAAAATGTTGGGGGGCAATGACCAAAAGCGGCATTTGTAACAAAACCATTCGCGGAAGATCTGTTTTACGACAATAAAGGAGAGGGGGGAAAAAGTCATCCTCCACAGTGGTAAAAAGCCCCAAGATTCAAGGAAATCTCAGTCAGGTAAAAATTGCGACAACAAAAATAAAAAAAGCACAAGAAAAAAATAGAAAATTTAATTAAATTAAAAAAAAAATTAAAACCCCAAAACAAACACCATCCAGAAAATACACACAGGAAAACTCATCTTGGGGAGGAGAATCATTCACAAACTTAGCCATCATCATCGAAAGTTTATTATTATTTTAATTTTAATTTTTTTTTTTTTTTTTTTTAAGTTTCCAGTTTCATCCACATCAAGAAAATATCCATCCATCAATTCCAGTCAATTGGAAAGGAGAGTAGATTTACCTGCCACCTGTTGAGCAGGTAAGTGTCCAACTGCGGTAACATGAGCTGGAGGCAGACCTTGGTAGGTTGGCGCGGCGGATACTACCACCCCTTGGGTACCTTTTAACATGAGTGTTGGGGCAGAATTATTCAATAGTGGACATGAAAACTTTCTGTCAAAAGTTTGTTTCGGGATTTTTTTCTTTCAAATGTTCAAGAATCTCTACATAGCATGGTTAAAGGCAAAGAAAACAAAATCTTGAAAAACAGAAACTATCTCAATTTCAAAACTTGAATAATGAAGCTATGATAGTAGTCTGTATAAAAAATAAATAAATCCAAAAACCCAAGAAAACAACAATAAATAAGATATAAAACCGTGCAGTTCCTATCGCCAACAGAGGTTGAAATAAAAATATAAAAAAAGAACACTATTCATTTTGACCCAAAGAAGATTTAGACCCAAAGACCTTGGGAAGAAAAGCGGATAACTGCCATGAAGTGCCAAAGTTTTAAATACAAGGCATCCATTCTGACTAAAGCTCCCAAGTAAAGAAAAAGAAAAGTCCAAATATAGTTGTATTGTTTGCAGGCCAAGATACTGTAAATGGATGTAGCAATAGAACGAGATTGCTATAATTAAAAAGAAAAAGAATTTACGAACCAAAAAAAAATAAAAAAATAATCATGCAGATTAAAATTAATCTTAACTGGAACGATACTGCTTGAATTTCGCGCATTTGGTTAGAAAGTAAAGCAAATAAAGAAAAACATCTAATTATAAAACCCAAAAGGGCACTTTTGCTGCTTATATGAGCAAACTGTGTAGCTAAAAAAAAATGGCACAAAAATCAACAATGGAAAAAAAACCAATCCAAATATATAATAGTTGAAGCATCCCTAGAAGCCCCTCATAATGCAAACAGGGTTGAATGTTAAGAATTTAAGTGCAGTAAAAAAAGCAATATTTCAGACATGTTTTGCAAAAGCACCTGTGTTCATGAGTGTGGAGTGCATTAAGAAAAAGTTATAAAAATAAACTTTCATTTCAAAATTTTAAAAGGTCCCATAAATGAACGTGCCAGAACAAAAAGATCAATGTTTAATCGTGTAAAATGTGTTAGTTTGTGCTGTGTGTTTAATTCTCTGCTTAATGCTCTCCTTTATAATTGTAGTGTGGTGGGAAAAAAAACCAAACTGAAACTGTCACCAAATTTCCATTCTTGTACAAGTGCCAATTGGATTAAAAAAATGCCAAAATATATATTTATATATACAAAAAAGAGTGGCTCTTCTAGTGAAAATGTAGGATTAGTATTGTGAAAGTTGTTTACCTCCGAGATTAAGGGCATCAAGGTTCAAATCTCCGGGTGGCAAATCACGAGTAAAATCTCTGCTCTTGTCATTGTTGAATTTGACATTCAGTTGACTGAGTCTAGAAAACTCAACTCGAAGGGTATTGCAGCCATTGTAAATGTTTTTACCATCAAGCGTCTAAAAAGTGAGGGTGAAATGAAAACAAACTTGTAAAACTTTGAACTCATTTATAATACTTTTAAAAGATTCTTTATATCATTACAGAATTAACTATTTAAAATAATCCTTCAAAATACGTTAAATTAGGATTGCTTTCTTTATGTTTAATGACTACTTCATTTTGTTGAGTGTCTAGAAATAATGAGATAGTTAAAGTATCATATTATACACAGGCATGATGTGAAAGGATAACTTACTGTTTTGGCTGCCACACAGGTGATGGTATCTGACATCTGGATCAAGGCTTGGAATGTATCTGACAAGTTGAAAAAAAAGTTTTATATTCAATAACTGTTGGATTACAAATACACTGTATTCCTCTTGTATTTTATTAACTGTGTTCAATTTTCTTCATCAAAATAATGTCCTAATTTGATTCCCATTCATGCCATATTGTTTTTTAGCTGCCAATAAAACATTTTACTTTCTTTGTAAATATTGAGTGAAATAGTTACAGCAAATTGAGTATTTTCTTTGGAAATGAACTGTCCCCACTGTCCAATACATGAACATTTATAAGTGAAGCACTGCCATACCACACTAAACACAAAATCACTGAGGCAAGGCGGAGGACCTACAGAGTACAACCGTCTTCCTCGCAGACATTTGACTGCAGCCATAGATGTGCATTAAGAAGATTTAATAGAAGGAAGATGAAAACTACATTTCTATATTACAAATGAAAATGACGCATCTCTAGCTGAACCAATGAATTAAAACCCAGACCAATTATATTTCTCAAGACACCATTATGTAAGTACTTACTATTTTTTGTGAACGTAATAATTTTCAGAACTTGTCCAACTTTAGCAAAAAGCTGCAAATAAAGATAAAAATATTTGTTAGCAATAAATTCGATGTGAATTGCCTAAATGCAAATCAAAATTTTTTAATCTTTTTTACAAATTTGATAAATCTAATCTATTCCTTCAAGTCTTTTTATCTGGTACGGTGAAATATAAAATAAAAAACATGAATAGAAAAGAGAATGAACCAATTACAGTTCCAAGTGTAATTTACATGATGATACAGCTTTAATTTTTCCTTTTATTTTAATAGGTATCACTGGTAAGATTGTCTCTAAAATTGATATGTATTTGCTTGTACTGCATAGTCAGTGGTAATTATATTGTGATATAATATAAAATTCACAACGAAACCCGAGCATAAGGAAGAATACTTTTTACTCCTTACAAATGTGGGCAATCAAGTTTTATCTGTGAAAAACATGAATGCAAAAATGCTTACAAATCATCTCCTCTTTTACCCACTGTGGATTTATTTATCCAACACATGCTATACAAATATTTGTAATGGTTCAATACATCTTGTCACTAAACTGACACAGAACTTATTAGTACAATTTCAAAATACATAATTTAATTGTAAAACCTCCCCATACCTGATACAACACATCCAGAGTGACGGGGTACAGGGCGTTGTCAACAATTACCCTCAGAACACAATGATGTTCATCGGACCCCATGGCCACATTCGCTGCCTTCAGGGCTGCCTGGGCACTCGCATTCTGTGCAAAGGCAAAAAAACAAAAACATAGTTGAATGAACACACAGCTAGAAATAAAAGGGAGTGGAAAATAAGAAAGTGGAAAAAAATAGGAAAAATTATCCCCTAATTATGTTGTAAGACATGTATGTATTTTTATTTAAAAGATAAACAACAACAGGGCAAGATAGATAGATAGATAGATAGATAGACAGATATAGATAGATAGATAGATAGATAGATAGATAGTGAATTGTTCAAGCGGAGATAAGAGAAGACTAAAACCACACAGAACCATGAAAAAAAAACCCCAAAAGACAAAACAAAGGGACACAACCTAGTTAAAACTTGCAACACAAAGTATTGTCAAAATTATCTTTTGGCAGGTGCTCACGTAAAAGAATATTATAATCTACATCCAGGCGCCCTAACTAGATAGGAAGACTGTCTCTACGAATCCTGGGCCCCTCTGGTACCCGTGACCCAACCAATCAGTATTGCCCTCTAATATCGAAAGTCATCTCCATTCCTACTTTCTTAGCACTATGAGGTTGTGGAACAGCTTGCTTACAACCGCAAAGCTCACGAACAACGTTGATGCCTTTAAAAATACGATCCATCAAGCAAGTAGTCTTTGGCTCCATCAAAGAGAGACACTGTAAGTTATTGACTTAAAAATGAAAAAAAAAAAATTCTAACGTAACTGAAATCTAATAAGAACATACACAATTTCAAGATTTTGCACATTGATTTTATAATTTTTTTTTAGTTTTATCAAAACTAGAAAAAAATGAGATAGGCCAAAATCGTAACAATGTGACGTTATACGAGATAAATCAGATTCCAGTGATCAGACAGTCAGTTTACTGAAATCTGATTTATCTGGTATAAGAAAAGGCAAATCTTGAAGATTTTTTGTGTCATTAGCATTGAAAGGGTTAAGAGGTCTGTAATCTACCATGTTGAAATGCGCATTGACAGTAATACTCGGTCCAGCCGAGTCAGTTAATTGGAAGAAGAAGACGGCAATAACCTTTTCCACTCCCAGCTGTCCAACAGAGACGCCAGACGCTGCAAGGGTCATGGAGCGCTGGGAGCAAGGTAAGGTCCGAATAAAATGATGACCAGTTCCAGTCGGGACGATAGACTTCTAGGAACGTACAATATTCGGTGGGGACCAAGACCAAACTCTATCCATCAGAAGGAAAGAGGATGTGGAACGATTTTTTTCCTTGTGGTGTGCCGAATGATCCAGACGAAATTTGCAACAGCAGCTGTTTTTATTTTGTTTGAAGTCACGATAAATTAAATCTTGAAATTTTGATTTAATTTGCAGATTGAAATTGGAATAGAGATTTCCAAGGTAACAAATCCTGTGAGGTTATTTTTTTTCCAAATTCAATTTAGTCGAATAAAATTCTAATACTTTGCGGCCTGGTGTAATTGCTTTGGGTAAGGCATCATCTACAAATCTTATCGTAATAATATATCACTACGCCATTTCGTTTTGGGAAATTGAAACATAAATCACTTTACAAAGTTAAATTGGAAATGCTTAGAACGACATAATACATTTAGCCTGTGCTAAAATAGTGACAGCAGGCATTTCATTTTCTTTGTAACTTTTAAGCTTAAGATATGCCTTTATGGTGTAAATATGTGTTTGTGGGGCGGGGTCTTGTAAGGGAAGGGGGGGGGGGGAGAAAGGACAGAGGGAGAATGAGCGAGCGAGCGAGCGAGAGAGAGAGGGAGAGAGAGAGAGAGAAGAGAGAGAGAAAGAGAGAGAGAGAGAGAGAGAGAGAAAGAGAGAGAGAGAGAGAGGGAGAGAAAGAGAGGGAGATAGATTAGATAGAGAATGTGTGTATGTGTGTGGACATCTAGGCAGGTAAGCAGACAGATTTGATACAAAGACAAGACGATAGGTACTAACTTCAAAACTTTTCTGTTTGTTCTGCGTGCTGTTTAATGTTACGATATTCCCAGTACTGGAGTGAGAAGAGACACCCTCAGTATAATAAGTAGGCAATTAAAAAAACAAATTCTACGCGTTGCATATTATTTCAAACCTAACTAATTTCTTACAATTTATATAACTTGCTTCCTACCTTAGTCATTAATTTATTTGATTAGTGTTTGTTTGTTAATTGAGAGTTTTAAGGCGCTTGCAACTGCTATGGTCATATACGTGCCCAGGGGTAAGTAAGATGATAGGCTAGTAAAAGCCATTGGACCCTGCCAGAGATATTCCACAGAGAGATGATTTACAATGAAAAATATATCTATCAAAAAAGGTAACAAAGAGATGATTTACAGGAAAAAATCCCCTCACACAATCGCAAAGCAGGACACACAAACAGATGATGGCTACATCATCCTCTTCTTCTTCCAATTAACCGACTGACTCGGCTTGGCCGAGTATTACTGCCATGTGGTCCGGGGAGACAAAGGTAATTTTTACCTCCTAATTAGTATTACCTGGAAAGCGTGACAGGCGTCTGTCTTGAGTTCCTTGTGGTTGGAGTACTGGATAAAGACGGGCTTGGTGCCAATGGTGCCCACTCTGTTCTCAAAGTGCTGCACCATACTGTCAGCGCTGGCTTCGTCTTCAAACTCCAAGAACGCCTGTGAAGATAAAAAAAACATAGTTTATATAATAATACTATGTTGAAGAAATGTGAAATCTCTTGTTCATGGAGGGGTACTATTTGATTTGTGGGCATGTAAAAATAAAAAAAATAGACCCCCCCCCTCCCAAATAAAAACAACAATTAAAAAAACAACACAAAAAACCCCCCTCCCCAACAATAATACAAAAGACTTCCCTTTCGCAAAGATTATTGTGAACAACAACATCATGCTAGCAAAGCTAATATTTCTTGGACAAAGAACAAAAGGATCGATTCATTCGGACACAGAAATAACACATAACAAGAATTAGCGAAAGGAGTCAGCCGTTGTCAAAGCAAGTGAATGATCAGGCAATCAGGTTGTCTGGTTGAATCTGGAAAATTTCCGCAACGATTGACAGATTAACCGATCGATTTGATCTTGTGTTTACAAGGGGAGTTTAATCTTCGACCTGTGAAGGTATAAAAGAAGACCAAAAAAAATAAAATTCCCCCACTCCTACTTTGTGAAACAAAATTAGTACTAAAAACCTGATTTCCATGGCAAGCGGTCAACACAGGAATACGTTCAGTTGGCTGGATAAAAAAGTATTGTTTCTTTGTTTTGTTGAATTAAAGGGCACTTAAAAAAGATAAGGAAATATCAGCGCCCAGGGGTAAAGTAAAATGATGCCACCTCCCCCCCAAAAAACCCCCCAACAAACCCCCCCCCCCCAAAAAAAAACAGTCAGGAAAGTTTCACAGAGACATGCTATGTACTACATATTATGTACCATCATCATTATCATTGTTAATAATAGGTTCAATCATGTTGCCCTCAGTGGCGCTTTTCTTCCTTCTCTCAGCAGACACGCGGGGTGTGTCTATTGGAGCTTAAAAATGGGAGTCATTTTCTTTTTCTTTATGCGCAGCATAATTATTGTCTGTAACTACATCTGTGGTCCACTGCTTTTGTCGAGGTGCATGTTCATTGTTTACCTCTCTGTATTCATAGCAGGCTCTACAAACGTTAAAAAGCTATACAAACGTCGATTGTCATATAAACAGTTTATAAACATTTAAAAATAGATTTAATGAAAAACAAAAGGAACAGAGGAGGAAAAAGAATACAATTAACAGTCAGGGGAACTTTACATCTTAGCATACGCTGTTAAGACATATAGAACAATAAGATTATAAAAGTATTTTTCTAACTTCGAACCTGATCGAACTGAATTTTAACCTTGATACTATTCACCAATTAACATTGTAAATTGGTATGAAGTAATTGTTGTTTGCGTTCGCTAAATACTGGCCAGACATTGATATTAATTTTCCTTCCGCTCGAAAGAGCTTTGGTGCAACTTTACTTATACTGATCGGGTCAGTGCGTTTATGACCGGAAACAACCGAAAAGCGTTGCGGCAAAGTCATGACCTTAAGTTTTTTTTTTAATCGGATTAATCATAGAACAACTCTCACTGGTCGGCGATCTATCCGGTCATTATATGCCCTTTTGTAAGTTAGAGTACATGCTTTAAGGGTAAAAGACTTAGTGACAAAGTCCGGTCCTGGGATAACTGGGTTCGGTTCTTGGGTTTAAGGTTACTTGAGGACATTGTTCTTTTCGCACTCTGCTCCCCCTTACGCAATTTGACGCAACCACGTCTGAGAGATTTAGACAGTTGCATGAAATTAGGTATTATAATTCAACACGAGCGACGGAGCAGATCGACCGGTTGTAAAATCTAACACGCTCATTTTAACCCTTTCAGTACCAAGGTTATTTCTCAAACTAGTAAAAAGATACGTACATCCCAATCTTCAATAGCTGAAAGAAAGAGAAAGAGGAGAGAGAGAGAGAGAGAGAGAGAGAGAGAGAGAGAGAGAGAGGGATAGAGAGAGAGGGATAGAGAGGGAGAGAGAGAGGGATAGAGAGGGAGAGAGAGAGGGATAGAGAGAGAAGGATAGAGAGAGAGGGATAGAGAGGGAGAGAGAGAGAGGGATAGAGAGGGATAGAGAGAGAGGGATAGAGAGAGAGGGATAGAGAGAGAGGGATAGAGAGAGAGGGATAGAGAGAGACAGAGGGATAGAGAGAGAGGGGGATAGAGACAGGGAGAGAGAGGTAGAGAGAGAGAGAGGGGACAGAGAGGGGACAGAGAGAGTGGAAACAAATAAAAATGAATGTTAACAAAAATATTGGTAAAAGCTAGCTAATAAGTGAACCATAAAATGGAGGACTTAGACAAGGCGTGGTATAACAGAAAGTTTTGTCGGTAGGCCATTAGAGGACAAGGACATATTTAGCCAGCCCCCCCCCCCCCAAAAAAAAAACCCCCAACGTTTCGGCCCTAAGCCTTCAGTTTTGATTTATATTTTAAAAAGCCCCTATAGAGCAGATACAAAATAAAAATCACTTAGCTGTTTCCAGGCTTATCGAACTTTCATTCTGTCATGCTGTACATTATCCCCGACAGGCCAAGGCTACCCCTGACCCTTTTCGTTATTATCATTATCATTATTATTATTATTATTATCACTTATGCAACACACGTACCTGGTTCCTCTGTTTGAGCAGCAGGACGTTGGTCATCTTGCCGAAGGGCATGCCCAGCTTGATGATGTCCGTCTCCAAGGCCTCGGAGGGCACGCTGCGGATGTGGACAACCTTGGACGGCGATGTGGCCACTCCCTCCAGCTTGGCCTGGTGACACACACACACAATACAAACACACAATCGTGGTCAATTGATATTAATTACAGGCTAAAATAATTATCCTCTTTTTATCATCATTATCGTCATCGTTATCATCATCATCATCGTCATCATCATTATTATCATCACTATCCTCTTGTTCATCAATATCAATTTCAATATCATCATCATCATTATTATTATCATCATCACTATCCTCTTGTTCATCAATATCAATTTCAATATCATCGTCATCATTATTATTATTATCATTACTATCATAATCACTATCCTCTTGTTCATCAATATCAATTTCAATATCATCATCACCATCATCATCACCACCCTTTTTATGTTTTCCAGCAGGAGAGCTTTGGACAATATCGCAAAATATTGAGATGGACGTCTTATAAAAATAAAAAATAATAATAAAAAAATAACCCCACTATAATATTACGACGTAGCTCGATTCTCTACAACTAAATAACGCTACTTATTTAGAATACAAAGAACTTTGAAACCGGGACTTATTAAGTAAATAAATACTCCTAATCTTAATACGATTATACAAGCCAGTCTTAGTTATGGACTTAATAGAAATTGACAGGATTTCCGTAGCTTCAGACGCAGAAAGAACTAATGAATACTGTCGGTGAAACATGACCACCTTTGACTTATTGGTTTAGATGTTTGGGCAGAGTTTATTGACAAACTGTCGGGTCATTGTGGGTTGGGTAATGTGGGAACGAGGACAGTGATCGGAATCCTCGAATTCAATTACGAACTCTGTCGTACTGAATTACTTCATAAAATTTCATTGGGACAAATCTGATTGCCACGCCACGCTTTGTCCATATAAAATGCTTTGACAGGGAATTTTGGGTGCGGTCTCAGATTAAGATATCATTTTCCCATGATCTTGGTATAAGAACTTGGCGTTTAGTTTTCAATTATGACAAAGTCTTGATTTGGAAGTACGGTGATAGGAAATGGTAAGATTAAAGAAGGTTGTGAGTGTATATGAGTTAAAGTGAACACGTAGAGAGACAGAAAATGGAATGAGGGAGAAGAGAGTGAGGACGAGGGGAGGGGGGATGTGTGTGTGTGTGTGTGTGTGTGTGAGAGAGAGAGAGAGAGAGAAAGAGAGAGAGAGAGAAAGAGAGAAAGAGAGAGAGAGAGAGAGAGAGAGAGAGAAAGAGAGAGTGAAGGAGAAGCAGCAAAAGACAGGAAGACAGTAAGAGAGGGGAAAGGGAAATGAGATTAAGAAAAAGCGAACACAAGAGTGTGAATACGGAGACAGACAGATATATAGACAGACAGATATATAAATAGGTTGATAGACATATAGATAAAGATATGAATAGATAGACTGAGAGAGAGAGAGAGAGAGAGAGAGAGAGAGAGAGAGAGAGAGAGAAAGAACTAGTGTATGTATGTGTGTGTGTGCGTGAGAGAGAGAGAGAGAGAGAGGGGGGCGGGAGAGAGAGAGAGAGAGAGAGAGAGGAGGGGGGGGAGAAAAGGGGAGCAAACAAAGCGATCTAAGATCCATAATGTGCCTGGTCGTGACAGCTGAAAACATTTTAGAGAATGGTCTCATGAAAGGAACGTGTGTCGAACGTCTTGGGTTGTGTGAAGAGTACATTATGATCCAGTAAGCTACCATGTAGTAGACCAATCATGATATAAAATATGAAAACGCTGTGGGTATTTGAAATAAAACATAAGACTTGATAGAGTGAGCTACACCGATCATTTTTTAAATTATCATTATGTCGTATTTCAATTCAATTGGGAAAAATGTCACTCGCGACTAAAATGAAAACGAGATTAGAAAAAAAAAGCGGAATAAAATTCTTCTTTGAGATTTATACTATAATAATGAATTGTTTATACTCATCAAATGTCGAATCTGAAGCTCAAATTATGACCAATTTATTCAGGGAAAGTATCAGACCAGGAAATTTTAATTATAACTCTGAAAAGTCAAGTGAATATATCGAGCAAAGGGTTTAAAAGTGAGAAATGGAGCTGCTTTACATGTCACATGTTGGCATTCGTAATTCCCTTCAGACTCAGCACCTTTATGAACAAGTATGCACAGGCTCGTTTTTGGTCTCCCCCTTACCATACGAAACTACTACTGTTTCCGCCTTCTGAGAAAGTCTTTGACGTTTCGGCGTAACCATGTCCCAACATCATTTATTGAAACTGTTACCGCTAGGACTGTAATACCATCAGTAAGCAGACCGTCGTATCGTTGCTAATCCTCTTACATAGGTTTGCAATAAAGAGCTTTTCCGCTATGCTGCACTTAATGATAGTCTAGGCTGTGTTGCTTTTCCCGCAGTATCATCCCCGTCATGTCGAGACATATCTTAGCCTTAGACAAAGTAATAGAGTAATATTATCATGCAGAAAGATAGAACAATACATACAGGTAGATTAATAAGCATAGAAAAAGTGAGAGCTGTTACTGCGGTATATCAAAATACAGGCTGATTAAAAAAATACCAAGGGACTATCATGTGCACAGACCTCAATACAATAAAAATAATGTGAACTAATTGTTTAAAAAAGAATTAAATTTGATTACGTTTAACAGAGTGGAATCGATGTTGGCGGTGGGGGTTAAATAAACTGCGTCATGGAAGGTGATATAGTTGGCTGTGTTACAGGGCTGTCTCTGAATGTTATTTCATTTTGTTCTGCCCATCACCTCCTGTCTGGAAAAGATCGTTTATACTGTAGTATATTTATATAGGGTTAAAGCGGCGGCGGCGGCGGTGGGGGGGGGGGGGGGGGGTTAA
>JAUEKZ010184730.1:12039-41873 GCA_031471865.1 Melibe leonina | reverse complement strand
TCTCTCTCTCTCTCTCTCTCTCTCTCTCTCTCTCTCTCTCTCTCTCTCTCTCTCTCTCTCTCTCTCTCTCCCTCTTTTTTTCTCTTTGTTTTTCTTTCTCTTTCTTTTTTTTCTTTCTCTCTCTCTCTCTCTATCTATCTATCTCTCTCTCTCTCTGTATGTGTGTGTGTGTGTTCCCCACCCGCTCTACCTGTATCTCTCTCCCTCCTGCCCTCTCTCTACTTATCTCTATCTCTCTGTGTTTCTCTTGCTCTACCTCTATCTCTCCTCTTTATCGCTCTCTGTATCCCGTATATATGTCTTACTCCCTCTCTGTTTTCCACTTGCTCTATCTCCTCCCTCTCTCTCTCTCTCTCTCTCTCTCTCTCTCTCTCTCTCTCTATCTATCTCTCCCTCGTTCTATCACGTTGGCTCTACACATTTCATTTTTCAAGCTATTACATAATCTTAAGCTAAATCTTACTTTGTACTAGCCCCCATCCTATTTGGTTTTCCTGTCTCTATCCTGTTCGTTCCCGTGTGGTTATTGCCACATCTCCGAGATAACGATCAATAGCAAGATATTCGAGCAAAAAATAAAGGTTCATGAAAATAGAAAAACTAGAACCTCTCGAATTGCCCTCATATTAATGCAATTTACATTGAATTCAGACAAGACTTCTTGAAAAGAAACTCCTATGTGTAAAAGAAGACAACAATTAAAAATGTGATATCAAATTTAAAAAATTCAAAAGAGTAGTATTTTTCCATATTTTTTTAACAAACTGGCTAGACTTAACCTCGTATTTGAGACCCTTCGCATTTTTATTTTTATTTCACGTTTTTATAATTCTACTGATCTTTGTAATACTTATTTTGAAAAGCGGGTTGATCTGTCTGTTATTCGATTTTTGCTGTAAAAAGACGTTTTTGAATCTGTCCTACACACTCCAGGCAACAGAGGGTTATTTTTTCTTTTCATTCTTATTTCGGTTTTTTCCCCACTCATTTTTTTTCTTTTCCTTTTTAGATGATTACTAACTGGAATGATTACTTTCCTGTTTCTGTTCTGTGAGTTTGAGATGAGACGGTGCCAGTGATGAAAGTATTCTTCAAACGACGAAGTCTACCTTGAAGAATGAAAGTATTGATTAGTTTGGATATTATAGTCATAATATGTGATAGTGTCCTTTTGTAAGTGTGGGTATGTGTATCTGTGTCAGTGTGTGTGTGTGTTTGTGTGTGTGTATGTGTATGTGTGTAAAACGTGTGTGTCTGTGTTTTCGTGTAATTTAGATGGACTTATTAAAATAATAGGGATAAGAAGATTAGGGTTGGAGTTTGACGGGTTCAAAAGAGTAGACATGTGTGTTTTGAGAGAGTTTGTGTTTGTATTGTGAGGGAGAGAGAGACAGTCGATGTGTGTGTGTGTGTGTGTCTGTCTGTCTGCATGAGTGAGTGTATTTTATAAGCGGGAGTCCAAATGGCAGAGACGGAGAGAAAGGGTAGTCAAAGCGAAGGGAGAGATTAGATGGGAAAGGGAGAGTAGAGAAGAAAGCGATATCGAGAAATGAAAACGAAAGAAACGATAGCGAATAAATGACAGGAATTGAAAGCCTTGAAATCAAATTTGCTTTAGAGGAAATCTAAGATTACCGGTTGTAAATCCCGTGGCGGGATTCGGATCGATGCTTGAAGAATGAATAAATTATATTAGCATTGTTTAGTTTGTAACTGATCTTAGGTAGCGGTCAGTATCTTTACTATCATTATCATTGTTATGATCATTTTACTGTGTCATCTTACAAGGCTCGCCTGTGACACTGAAGCTTGTCACCCGTTTTTGACAGCGGTCACAGGCAAGTAGATGGTTCTGGCCTCGGTGGGAAATCGGAATATGAATTAATGAAATCCACAAGTAAGCAAGCTTTCATTGAGAAAAAATCAAGCAGCAATGAATTAATCGGGATGGTCAGATGATAATATGACAGGAATGAATGAATGCATGAATGAATGAAATAATGAATTAATAAATGAATGAATACCTCTCTCCTGACGACGACAACCCCCATGATGGTGTTGCTCGGTCTCTCCTGAGGTTTTATAATGTGGTTACTCCGTCCCCCCTTCCGTCTCTCTCTCCTTCCTTCTCTCTCTCTCTCTCTCTCTCTCTCTCTCTCTCTTCATCTCTTCCCCTCTCCCTTTCTCTCTCTCTCTCTCTTTCACTATCTCTCACTCTCTCTCTCTCTCTCTCTCTCTCTCTCTCTCTCTCTCTCTCTCTTACACACACACACACACTTTTTCTCGATCTTGCTCTCTTTTCCCCTTTTAACCCCTTCACTGCTACGGACACAAAAAATCATCAAGATTTGCCTTTTCTTATACCGGATAAAAATTAGATTTCAGTGAACGGACATAGATATGCCAAAAGCCTGAATTCGCAGGGTTTTGGCATATGTCAGTTCACTGAAGTCTGATTTATCTGGTATAAGATCACTTACATCTTCAAGACTTTGCATACTTCAGTAGGGTTCGAATCAGACCTCGCTGTGAAAGGGTTAATCGAATCCTACTAACATCCAGCTTAAAAACCGCAAACAGGATTTTCAACAACAAAAAGGACGAGCTTGTCATTATAGATTTGTTCCACATCCAGTCGTCTAGATTTTAAACTCGTTTTTTTTTTTTTTTTTTTTTTTATTATTCTTCTCCTAAGGAAAATGTGACGGGGAAAGGTGATTGCCTAGAGATCAGTGTCTGCTTGTTTCTGTGCGGTTAGGGGTTTAATTGATTTGTTTGGGGTTTGTTTGTTGTTTTTCCTTGGGGGGGGGGGGGATTCGTAGTTTTAAAAACCTGCAGATCCGGTGGTCGATTGTTCTTACCCAGGAGTCAAAATTCCATAAAGCAAACAAGCATTTTTTAAATGTCGTAAGTGTTTTAAGAATACTCCTGGACATATTTCTAATTGATAAACCAGTTTTCGCTCAGGTATTTGATATTAACCCTTTCACTGCGGGGTCTGAATTTAGCCGAAATGATATTTGTAAAATTGTCAAGACTTACGAGTTCTTATAGCAGATAAATGAGAGTTCAGTAAATTGACATGATGCAAAAGCCTGAAATTCATCATCATCGTCGTCACCACCACCACCACCAACATCAGTTCACAGAAATCTGATTTATCTGGTATAGGATCCCTAAGAACAGGCTAATCTTGATGATTTTGGTGTTCTTAGCAATAAAATGGTCAGTTATCAGTCGACTTCCTTGTCTGTTATTGTTTTTTACAAGACCACAAAGAAATGAAAAAGAACGGTTTGTCCAGAAAAATATTCATACCTTTGTATCATAGCATTTTTAATACAATGCATTTATCAAAAGCCTATTGTCTATATGTGCCGGTCTTCTCATTAAGCCCTTTGGCCCATTTCATGGCGCGAGACCAAAGCTTCGTCCGAGACTATGTGCTAAATTGAGGTCGATTTCAGCACGGAGTTAATTGTTTTTAATTTTTTTTAGTGCTCAAAATATTCAAAGGGAGCCCAAATCGCGCTAAATTTAGAATTAAGCCTCGGACTAAAATCAAGTATCGTGACATGAAATTATTGTTTGTTTTCGTCTTTGATTATTCTTTTACACTCTAAGATGTATTTTTACGACTGCAGAGTTTTCTATCATTAGCCTCCGTGGAGTTGCCTGTGGTTTTCCCCTTGTATGTGATGGCACTCGGCAATAGGGTGAATGTGGTGGAATGGCAGTATAATTAACTTTATATGTCCTTAGTTTTTCTCTGAGTGGAGGCAATAATCATTTTCAGCTACGTCGAAGAAAGTTGTAATTTTTTTTATTGTGATTGTTTTTCGTCCTTAACTTATGGGTGGGTGAATTAATTGATGGATTGATGGATGAATGGATGGATGGATAGATGGATAAGAATGTTTGTAGGTGGTCAGGGTGTCGGTCCTATAGGTAGGTAGGTAGGTAGGTAAGTAGGTAGGTAGGTAGGTAAGTAGATAAGGAGGGAGGGAGTTAGGTAGGTATTCAGGTGGGTGGGTTTGTAGGTAGGTAGATAGATAGATAGATAAGTCCTGAAAGGTAGTTTTAAATATTTTGGGGCGGCTACAATGTGGGTGCTTTATGGTGGAGATCATCATCCCTCGCGAGAAATAAAAGGAATAGTAAGGTTCGACTGATGTAATCTAATGCATTTATTGATGGACATCGATCTCCCTACGTTTAATGGCACATTAATTCGTACCGTCATTTCCTGATAATGATAACATCAATATGTGTGTGTAAACTATATAAATATATATATATATATATATATATCGTTCTGTCTATGTGTCTACCTATTTATCTAAGCTATCGATATATCAATCAGTCTACCTCTCCATACATCTATCTATCTATCTATCTATCTATTTATCTATCTATCTTTCTATCTGTCTATTTATATATTCAAGTCTATGCAACTAATCATCTCATTATTACATTCAATATTCTTAGTCTCATCAGCTAGTAACCAACCTGGAGCATTCTTAACTTTTCAGCTAACACGGGTAACCATCTTGATTTCCCTGGAGAGTCTTTGACCTTCTTTTCACGAGCACGAATATTAACACTAACATAGTATGCACCACTCACTTTTCTTACATACAAGAATGAAAAGAATAATCGCACGAAATCCTTTTGTTATATTCTATCATATTATTATAAAACGCTATTGACGTCACGTATTTTTTTTGGAGGAAGTGACGTCATAAGCCGGCGCCCATAGCAACAGTTTATAATGGTGTTTTTCTTCCATTCAGTCGGTCTTGTTTTGCTCCGATGCTGTGACTTGAAAAGTAAACACCCAAGTAATTTAACGTCTGACTTATCGACAAAATCGGCCTCGAGCGGGGCTGTCACCCTACTCGTAAATACCAATGGCGCCTAATGATGGCTGCAGTTTTCCGGAGAGTCTGAGGCCGATAAGAGGCCGATACATCTTCTTAGGTCCTGCATTTTGATATTGTATTATTCTTATAGCCCTCTTCCTTTTCTTGTGAATCCGTTTACCCTTTCACAGCGAGATCCCAACTGCAATGTGCAAAACATTGAAAAAAGACGTGTTCTTATCAATCAGATTTTAGTGATCCGACATATGCCAAAAACTTGAATGTCAGTTCACTGAAATCTGATTTATCTGGTATAAGAACTGGCAAGTCTCCAATATTTTGGTGTCCTAGCCATGAAAGGGTTAAGGATCCTGGAGAAATTAATGTAGATTAAACAAAGCTTTTGTCGCCTTATTTTCCATTATATATTTTAAAGACTATAGGAACGAAAATCAACCCAAACCTCACGCGTCCATTGCAAGTGTCTTCGATGTCATCATTATAATCAGAGTCTAAGTTCCATTGATACCGTGCAACTGTTTTGTGTGTGTATGTGTGTGTGTGTGTGTGTGTGTGTGTGTGTGTGTGTGTTTGTGTGTGTGTATGAGTGTGTGTTTTGTAAGATTGTCTATATTTTCTTTTGATTGACACTTAATCTTATTAGAAGGCACAACTTCTCTTCAATGATATCTGAGTGTCCACTTTGAAAGCATTACTACACTGTGCCAAGATTCTTTCTCGATGTATGCCCCTCACTGATCCCCTCTCTCTCTCTCTCTCTCTCTCTCTCTCTCTCTCTCTCTCTCTCTCTCTCTATCGATCTATCTATCTATCTATCTATCTATCTCTCTTTTTCTATCTCGCATTTTCCCTTCGCTCTCCCCCTGTCTTTCTTTCTCACCATTTCTCTCTCCCGGTCACTCACGCTCACTCTCTCTCGCTCACAGTCAGTCACTCTCTCTCTCTCTCTCTCTCTCTCTCTCTCTCATGCTCTCTCTCTCTCTCTCTCTCTCTCTCTCTCTCTCTCTCTCTCCTTCTCAATAAGAAAAAAGACGCTTAAGTAAATCTCTTTCAGAATGATGCACAGTCGCCCCCACAATAAAATCAGACAAAATGCTGTGAATCAGATGATGTTCTTTGAACCTAAATTGGGTATTGTAACAATGCTTGGGATCGCGTGCCTGCAAGGACTAAACTGCTGAGACTGGTATCCGTTTAAACTGTATCCTCGCCCGCAGAGAGTAGGGCCTAATTAGTTCTCTGTTCTCACACCGACTCTGTCCCCACGGACACGTCATAATTGGAAGAACCGGTCACGCATGAGACTATCCGCGTCCGTCCATTCATCCATTGCTTGACCTCAAAGTACTACAATAAGACGGGCTCTCTGGCAGTAAGCAAACCTTGGCTGCCTTAAAGTGCTATCTATAGCTTGTGGCTTGACACTTGTTTATGATATATACCTTAAAAGTGAACGGACCGTTTTGTTTTTGTTGTTGTATGAAGTCGAAGATATGATGTTCACGTATACAAACTTGTATTTTCATTCAAAAGTAAAATTATTATATTAAAATAAAACCCTTTCGTATAAAATTCTCAAGAGCAAACGTATAGTGCATTTGATTCTACGAAAAATCAAGCACATTATGAAATCGAATAGTTCCTTGTTTTGGGCATTACGCAGTCTACAGGTTACATGATTTATATTGCGTGTCTTCCACACTCCAGTCTTCCAGTGCTACTTGACCGAATGCTTTCATGTCTGATAGGATTAAAGCCCCAGGCGCCACAGAAATAGATTCATGAGAAAAGGAAACCACAAAAAAAAATTCCCTTATTTCCATCTTGACCAGGATTTGAACTGGAAACTTCAACATCGCCATCTGTTTGTTTTGCGTTTTTAGACGAAAATTATGTATTTTGCTCAGTCGATCATCTGGGGCACATCTTTATCTTTTTTCTTCATCTTTTATATGAGCTTGAATTTTGAGTAAAGAGCATAAAACAAGCTTTCTTTTAAACTATCTGAATACGACATTACTAAACAATACGACGATGTTTTTTTAATACTCATTTCAACTTTTAATCATTGAGATTACGATTCCTCGACGAATTGTTTAGAAGGCATGAAAAATAACGAAAAAAAGCTTAAGTTTAATCTTCTTTTATCCTGCCAACGTGTTGATTATCATAAAGCTCAGGCTGAAACGAAACAAGGGTCGATTTTGCTAAGAAAAATAATTACTTACGTACGACAACTGCTGTAAACTGGATAGTTTCCAACACCAAAGAATTGAGCAAATAATTCAAGAGTTGTGATTTATTTAACACGCCCACGAGTGATTTTAATCTTTGATGTATCTTCAATGGCTGTGCTGTTGTTGTTGGTTTAGTGCGGGGTTTTTTTATTACTTGGGGTCGGGGTTGTTCTTGTCCTTTCGGATTGTTTTTCTTTTTCGTCGTTAAGTTGTTTTCGTCGTCCTTGCTATTTATGTTGTTGTTGTTGTTATTGATGATGTTGGTATTTTATGATGATGATGATGATGTCAACAGCAACAACAGCATTCTTCTTTTCTGTGAGATTTTAAAACTTCAATTTCTGTAACACCAATGCTCTTTTTTGAAGTGAAAACTATTTTGGTTTTTCTAAAGATTTGTTTCCCTTTTGTCCCTTTTCTTTCAGGTACATATCCTTCAACACCTGATAAAAGGAGACAGGAAGGAATACAGACAAACGCCACGGAGGTGGATATGCTTATTGGCAGGTAATCTTTTAAAGATCCATGTTATTGTTATTAGATGTCTTGAACATTTCCCCTAGACAACATGTCTTATTATTATTATGGTTCCACGGTGCTTAAAGATAAATGAAGCAAATTATAACAGATGAGTCTGTAAATTGAAGATGGGCTGAAATAAATCAAATTTAATCACTACAGCTTTTCAATAGGCGTGTGAATAAAAATAAAAGACTCAAAAAGTGGGAAACAAATTAAAGACGTGAGGCGTGCAAACTTGAGGAACTTGAAAACATAATTAATATGTAGTACCTGGGTATTGTGAACGAGAATAGAGAGTTGAAAAAGAGCTAAACACATAGAAAAGGGTGAAGAGAGTTAGATCGTATGATTGAGGAGAACAACAAAGATGTAGACAGGAGAAAAAGAGAGAGAGAGAGAGGCAGAGAGAGAAAGAGAAAAAGAGACACGGATGAAAAAGTTGTACTAGGGGTGAAAAATGAGGCGGAAAATTAGGGTCACTCTTCCAGTAAACAACTCCAAAACGAAACATAAAAAGATCATGATTACCCACGCCGACACAGAACCGCGACATAAATTGTCCGTCCGGAAAGAAACGGGCAGAAGTCGATAAATTTGATGGGATTTTTGGATTCGGTAGCAATTTAGGTCAAACTGGCACATGAATCGTCGTTGACCGGGTCTCCTTGCTGGCCGTTGTCTATGCAACTAAATAGCATGTTTTCTTTTGTTAAATGTATGTTTATATCTTTTAAATAACCGGAAGTAAAATAAATGGAATGTGTAGTAAAATGCCTTCTTCTCTATCACGTGCACACTTTTTTAACGATCTGCTGTGTTCCTAAGAAAATTTGATATCTGAAGCGTAATCGGCTTTGTTTATTATATATCTTTTTCTATTGATTCTGTTCAATTCAAATGTTTCTTAGGGATGCTTGTTCAATACAGCTGATTTACTTTCAAGCTATCTAGACTAACTAAGGCGAGGTTGCCTTTACTGTAGTAAAGCAGGCATTGATTTTTTTTTTATCTTAAAAATCTCATCCAAGTAAATGTTTTTGTTATTTTAGCAAAAAGGTTTCAAACTCTTACTTTGGCATTTCATTTTTTTTTCTTTGGTTAAATATTGAGGATTGAGATTTTGTGTTGGGGCTTTTTGGGGTTGATTTATTTTTTCCCTTTTTCCTTTTTTTGTTGTTGTTGTTGCGGCTGTTTGTGTAGTGCAGATATTCTTTCACAATATCCATCCCTACGTGTATCTTCTGTGTAGTCTAGCTTGTGCCCAGTTTCTTCCGGGTTTGCTTTCAGCCAAACCAAAAACACTGGTGGGGTATCAAGAAGAGCTGAACAGAACAGACCACGAGTGCCCTGAACGCATAGATCTAATTTAAGGGGGAGTTAACCGCTGATGGGGCTAGAGCCTCAGCCCAGCGCCTTTCGTAAAGAATGTCCCATGTGTAAATATGTCTCAAATTATTTCATTGTGAATCTGAAAAGTAAAGGTCAAGACCAGTCTTTTCATTTCCGTCACGTATTGTGTTCAGTTTAAACAACTATTAATTATTGTTTTGACATGATGTGTTTATATTTATACCATCATAATCACTGGCTGTATGACAAATGGAATCCAGTTTTACACTTTATTGTAAATATCATTTTTCACAATATTCGGTGTTTCATCGAATGCGAGCAGGGTTGGCTCAAGCTCTCTTCCTGTGAGGCGGATCGAAAGTCGGGTTAAAATGCTAAAGTTGAGAGAGGCAGTGTGAAGAATCAGAGGAACAGAGACAGAGATGACGAGAGAGGGAGGAAGAGAGAGGGGGAGAAGAGAGAGACAGACAGAAGAGAGAGAGGGGGAGAGAAATAGAGGTAGAATGATAGATAATATAATTTAGTGAGATAAGGAGACCAGATCAGAGTGTGAGAGAGAAAACAGTACAGTGAGATCGTGGGCTAGCTAGGAATTTGCAGGAAAGAATTGAGACGAATAAAACAAAGAATGGGACACTTTTTATGTAGAAATCGGAGAAAGAATTACTTTTTATTTAATTAACATGAAATAAAACCGAATGAAGAGATCGATAGAACTGAAATACAAGAAAAAGAAGGAGAAATAAAGGAGATGAGTGACTGTGAAACAGAGATAAAGAGAGAGAGAGAGAGAGAGAGAGAGAGAGAGAGAGAGAGAGAGAGAGAGAGAGAAGAAGAAAGAGGGGGAAATCGTAGAGAGAGAATGAGCTTGACAAGGACATCAGGATATTGGACAATAAAGGGTTCGTGGCGTGATTGGCTGCTCGTGACTTAAAATGTATACCAATGTCTGATATTTTTGAGATTTTTAGACGATTCGATTGTTGATTTTTTTTTTAAATCTCGTTGCAGGTTTTGTTTGATGAAATTCAAAATCGTCGCAAAATTTAAAAGATAGGATAGATATAATGCTACAAAAATTTATAAAAACTAGTGCTCTTTGAAGTATTCAGATTTTCTCTTGTTAAAGTTTGTTTTAGTAACAATCAGTTAACAGCAATGACATCGCTGACAGTGGCTAATGTTGGCCATAAAGTAAGCCAGGGCTTTGTGATCTCCTGACAGTCCCATTAGAAATAGTGGTGTGGTCTTTACAACGAGTGATTGCTAAACCTACTGACACCCCCACCTAAGCATGTGGTTTCATTTATAAATGTAGTCCTTTTGTTGCATACTACTTTAATAGTAAAGTGGTTTAAAGTTACCATGTTACCAATTTTGGCTTCTCATACATTCAACAACATACTGTCCTTCACCCTAACTTACCATTACTCACTTTTAAAAACGATACTGTGTAAATTGTATCTATCTTTCTGTTGTGGAGTTGTTTCCTTTAAAATCTCCCATAGGTAACTAGAGTATCTTGTCTTAAGTGCATGTCTCTGCGTTTGTGTGTAAATTGCTTTTACATTATGATGTTTTGCCCCGTGTATGAATGGTAGACATTGCGTATGTTAGTATGTGATCGTTGTTAAAAAGCTCTATTGAGATCCGTTACCTTTATGTGCACAAACTCAGTGCAGTTCATCACCGAAACCAATAATTATCATGGCATATGAAGACGACAGGGGAAGAAGTATCAAAATCACATTTTGCTATTTTAAGAGCTGTTATGTCAATGGTTTTTTAAATGCTACCCCCCCCCCCCCCCCTCTTCCAAATATCAATTCTAAAAAAGGTCAGTGTCCACAGGTATTCGTAGTTTTCAACAATGGACCTCCAAGTGTGTCGAAAATTAATTTGGTTTCCTCAAAACCAGAAAAGTGCGACGCTGATCGTTCTTACCATGTAGCCTGTTTAATATAGTATTGAGGCAACGTAGGCGGATGTGTAGCACTTATATTGTGTTTTCTTACAAAGAATATGGGATCATGTTGATTGTGTACCGTCTATGGTTGGGTCACCATGTCATCTTACATTTGCTGTTTCCTTGATTAAGTCATGAAACCTACCAAGTCTTCAATCACGTGAAAATTATAAACTCTTTCTTATAGCTGCTTATATTATTGATGAATCAGCAAAGTGGATGGTAGGACTTTTAAATTGAGACTTCATCCTTTTAACCCTTTCAATTCTTAAGTTTTTTGTTCTTAAAATATTAATTATTCTTATACCAGATAAATGACATTTCAGTTGACTGATTATGTTAGTTCACTGAGATCTGATTTATCTGGTGTGAGGACGAGTAAATAGTCATGATTTTGAATTTTCGGTTAGAATTGGAGCCCGCTGCGAAAGGGTTAAAAAGCTCTCTTTCCTTCTCGAAAGCGGAAAACTTGTTAAAGTAGAGCAAAGGGAGATGATCGGTAATATCCTGTCTATTCAATGACCATTTTCTCCGAGATTACTTGTTCAGAACAAACATTGACTTGTGGGTGATTTTTGAAAGGGAAAACCTAACTAAAGAGCCTTGTTAGTTAGTCGCCAGCTGGGAGTATGCGAGACATACTAAAAGGTACGTGTGTGTGCACGTTGTGTTTTGTGTTTGAGACTGAGAGAGAGAGAGGGGGGGAGAGAGGGGGAGGGAGGGACGGAGGGAATGCTATATTGTGAATGTGTCTAGTCTACTCCTATAAAACCATGGTTTTGTCATTAAGGTTTTTTCCCCCCTTTTTTACTTTCCAGGGCAGAGATTGTTTTACCATTTTCTGCCGTGGCCGAAATGGCAAAGCTGGGGGTAAGGGTCGGGTTGATTACGACCAGCGGCACTGCTGTTTTGGTTTTGTGCTAGGATATTTGCTTCGATTGCTTGACCTCACCCGTGTTATAAAAAGAGTATCAAACAACGTGTTGAGTTGAGAAAGTAATCTGCGGCAGACTGTCATCCTTTACTGAGGGTGGCAATCACTCGACTTGTCTGTAAAAGGCTACAGAAACTGGGATAAGCTCCCTGTCTAAGGATCTGTAAGCTCTGAATGACGCTTTTTTACAATAATCAGTATCATTTTACTAATTGGTCTGATTATCTACCATGTTATTGAAAGTGGATTCATTATACTACGTTTCCCAAAAATGTCAACATTCCCTTTCTATTTCTTTTGGTGTATCTAATTATCCATCATTTCTTCTGTATGCTTGGAAATGGGACTTTCATCTTTGGTATTTCCTGGTTATTTACTAAACACGACATCAAATTATGGTAACATTTTAAACTCAGAAAATCATTGATGAAAACTCTTAAAACAATTTTTAAAATTGACAATGTAAATCGATTTGAGTAGACCGGAATGTAAATCTATATATTTACAATCAACATTGAAGTATATTGTAGCAAAATTGTTTTGATGAGATACGTGTGTAGTTCATTTTAAATCTCTTTATTTGTTACTGGTGGTACATTGAAATTGGAAATCACTTCCTACAGCCCTTTGAATTTCAACCCGTTGAAATGTGGCAATTTCTATGGTCCTAATATAAACGAATGTACTCTGATGATGCCTAATGAACTTTCAATAATGTGATATTTTTATTTCAGTTTCCACCCTGAATTTCTTTCTTCTCTGATCTTGGGGAAAATGGATTAGAGGCTCCATTTTCCTTTCCAATTCGTCCCTTCTTTTATTCCTGTTTCCAAACTCAATTTTAAATGAGATCTTGGATGATCAATACTCTAAGACTAATCTCTTTATCCGAGAGGGCTCTTAACACCGATAGCATCTCTCCTTCAGCTTTTGAATAAAAATAGTCGACCTTCCAGCGTTACAGATAGCGTCCTTTCCTAACATGTCGCTTCTCCTTTCGTTCGACGCATCCCCCAAAAAAGGAAATCCTAATTTTTTAAGGTTTCTAATTTTCATTTTGATAAGACGTCTTTCTCCTTCCCGCGATAAAAAAAACTGACAGTCACCTCGGTTTTGCCTTTCGTCAATATCTCTTTCCATCTTTGTTTTGGGTCCCGTTGAATCAATACTTCATTACGCTAGACGATCTGTTGGTATAGAGGAAGGAAAGGGAGCCAGAGACAGAGAGTGAAGGGGAGAGAGAGAAGCCGAGATTAATGGCTTACCACATGCCCTCATGTAGAAATGTGCTATCTGGCATGTAAATCCGATGTGAAAATAGAATGGACAGGGCAGTTTCTTCATATCATGTGTATGCAAGGTTAACAGAACATCAACAATTTGATGCATATTCTTCAATTTTTTCCTAACTAATATTTTGAATGGTCGTTTCCACCTTTATCAAAGTGGGTAAGACAGGGGTTCGAATTCCAACCGCGTATTACCTAAGATGTAAAAAGGCATGTTAGCAGTTGCCTTGACTGCACCCTACATTCTGGGACAGTACAAAGACTGCTTAGTCAGGTGTCAGTATACTGTGACTTGGTGAGATATATTTAAATGAGCACTCGTTATGTGTCATATTCAACACGTCCTCATCATCTGAGGCTGCCTCTCGCCAAACCACCGGCGTGTTTGTCCGCCTTGCTTCGTCAAATGGATCTGGCCAGGGGCCATGAATAATGATAGTACTCGTATTTGTGTAGAAGATTGTCCATATCACAACGACTTATCCCATCCCTATTCCATCAGCAAGTGTTACTCCTTTTCCACCTCTCACCCTAGTCCCCGCCCTCCTCGGTTTCATGTTTTACTCACCCAGAGATTTCTGCCTTTGCTATTGCCTAACCGTAATGAAAAGCGGCGTTTAACGAGGGGTACTTAGGTTTCTTGTGTATGAACGTATATGACTGTTGTATATTCTTGTGGAAGGAGACAAATCGATCATGTGAAATTGATTACGTTTCGTCTTTTGAGTTCGTACATTTCGATATTAAACTGTCATGGGTATAATTTTGTCTACTCGAGCATGGCATTCAATATCAGCAGCCATCAGACAAACCGAATGGACACAATAGAGTTCCATACCTCGTTCTATTTGACGTTATGTTATCATAATTAATTGTCTGGCTGTCATTCTATTCATCACTGGGTCCAAGTCACTTCCGGAGCTTTTTCGATAACTCAGATGTCGTAGATTTAATTTTTGAAGTGTGTGCGTGTGGGTCAGTGGAAATTATGTGTGTGTTTGAGATATCATCAGATAGGTATATACCCACATATCAGAGGCTATACATAGCAATAGAGTTTGAGGCATCGAAGAAGATTGCGATGTTTTTAGGCTTTAGCGCCATATACTCCTGTTGGAAGAAGTTCAAGTAACACATTACGGTTTGCTTAAAATGGGGTTCTTAGTCGCGGACTACTTATTTGATCTTTTGTATTTCAAATATGTTTGAACCGAAGTGATTTTGTAAAATGTGGTTGAAAGAATCATTGTATCAGTTAACCCAAGGGAGACTCGGAGAGGAATTAATGGCGATACAGGGTTTTCCTCACGAATACTTTATCATACTCGTATCTCCAGGTTGGAATGTTGTTATGAATTTATAATTGCTGAGATTCATCTGCCAATGTCCGGCAACAATGTTTGGTTATATGGCATGGGAGCTCGTGGTCCGGCCATTTCCTCCACGCCCCGAGCACCGGCGAGAGCAGGGCCAATCGATGCATTTTGTGAGAGGAGAATATATTCAGTATCCATTATAGGGATGGAAAGATCGTGAAGATGAATTTCTTAGCACTCGAATCACGACGATATGATGTGCAGGATATTGGCCCACGTCATACATCAAACATGATGAGGGCGTTGGAGGAATCTCCATCACTCCTCGTGCCAGCAGCGGGCGGCAGGGGCGGTGTCTCCGGGCAGTCATAGAAATCGTGTCTTGGGGCATCGATAGAGCTCTGCGCCTTTCTTCACTGTCGTTATATTATTTGCTAGAGATACTCGTTATCCTTCTTGACGATCCGTCATTACGAGCATTTGTTGCGTCTCATCGTAACATTTTATAAAGTATTCGCAATTTCCACGTTTTATTGGGGTTACTCCTTTTTTTTTCTTTTGGAAAGAAAAGAATCTTTAATGTATTATAATTAAACAAATCCTATTTTAAATAGTTTCAATAAAAATTCTTTAAATATTTGGCATGATGTTTGCTACAAATTTACAGAAAGAACCTCAATGTGCTCATGATATTTAACTTTGTCAGCCTTTTTCCTTGTGGGTGAAGTTGCAATGTTTGGTGGTTTTATTTTTTTTTGTTTTTTGGGGGGTTTTTTTTTGGGGGGGGGGGTTATGTTTTTCTTGTTTGTTATTTTCTTTTCTTTTTTTTGCTATGCAATTCATTCTTTTGTTTCGTATCGGAATTAAAGAAATTGGTACGACCTGAAATTAGCGTTCTTGGACAACCTTCTTGATCCGCTTAGCCAGAATGAGAAATGTATAAAAATCCTCTTATTCCTCTCATCTCCCTGAGAGAACTGGTTGTATTACAACTCCTCTAGCATAATACAGTCTTTCCTGTCTGGGCAGAATGTTGTTCCCAAGCGAAAGCCAAATTACTTGTCACCAGAAACACAAAACGATCTACATATCCATACTCCTCCTCCACCCCCACTCAACCCCTTCCCTGCCTTCCTCCTTACTCCTCAGTCAGTACTCCCTCCCCCGCCCTCTTCACCCTCCCCACCCCTCGGACACCCGTCCCTACTCCCCGCAATTCCCTCCCCCGCCCCATCCCACCAAAACCCTTACCCCCCCCCCCCCAAAGAGACCCAAAGTCCATCCGCACCCCCTCCCCTACTACAGCTCGCTCACGTTCCAAGAGCCAGTCACGTACTTAACTCACGACAGCATTCCTCATTGGGCTCAATTATTTTTTTTTTGTATTATGCTCATCTCTCCACCAGTCATATCTGGATGATGTTTAGTGCCCTGGCTGCACATCAAACGGCATCCAATCAGATACGTGTTCCATGCATATATTATCTTAGGTAAATCTAGCTCACTTTTTACATCGTTATATTCAATTTTATTTTATTTTGTTTGATGAATTTCCAAGAAACATTTTTTTTTCACAGAGAAGGAAGAACAATGAGCATTTTAAACTAGTCGTGCTTGTTCGCCGTGCTAAATTTGATCCTCTTTTGCTAAATGTCATGTAAACGAGGTTTATGGTTCGCCTACTCATTAAATCCGAAAAGCATTCTGACTTAGCCTGATTCTTGCGTGGACAAGGCATTTGTCCAGCGTCATAAATCCGTCCTGATGGATGCTTTCAGTACGTTGATCCTTGTTAGTTACAGATAATAAAATGTATATTATGGTTCTGCGATAGCATTTCAGGTATGAAAGAGTGATTATACAAACCGCCCTGCTCATCAGCATGATTGATTCGCCATCCAATTAATCATTGTCCTTATTACTATGCAGAGATATATGTATGAATGGATGATTGGACATATAGCTAGATAGATAGATTGATAAATAACTACATAGATGGATAAACAGGCAGATAGAGATAATCCTTGATTTATTTATTGATTGATTGATTGACTGGCTGATTGATTAATCGATAGATCAATCGATAGATAGCTCAATGGTAGAATTATAAATAGATAGCCAGACAGACAGACAAAGAGACGAAATCATATGGATTATAAGTGTGACATCTAAATAGCCATGTCAAAAATAAGCTGTTGATTGGTTTTCAATAGTATCTCTAATCAAATAGAGTACAATATGCAATCGACGTCTATCGGACAAAGATTGCAGCGCTTGGTGGGCAAGGGAAGCAACTCTTGGTATTCCTGTATTTGAGACGATGCTGTGGTCGAGACGACTGAACACTGCACACTAATTCTTTGCATGGAATTCTATCGGACAAATTTTTTTTGACATTATAAATTTTAATAAAGAATGAGTTTAAAGTTTTCCTGAAGTGTTGGAATTTCATGAATTTAGCGAATTCTAATAAAATAAATGCATTTAATAGTGCATTATTCTTTTAACTTTAAAAGTATAAACACTTGACATGTGAATGTAAAGTGTTCGTTATAATTTGTCTAAAATGTTGGCAATACACTAAAAGTGCCAACTTACTCTTTATACTGTATTTATTTTATAGAGGATCAGGTGGGTGCAAGATTTTTTCCTTGAAGTTCTTTCGACCGTTGAATTTAATTTTTATTTCACTTTTTCTTGTGAGATGTTATCATTCTTGCGTCCGGATCAAAATCAGAAGGTATTTTTATCGACTCAAAATAACCTTAGATTAATATAGAAATTATGCACGGGGATATATTTGTCGAATGGCATCGGTCTGGGTGAGCCAAACATATATTATTTGCACACACTCACAAACCTTCACACATACACACTCACACATACGCCACCCCACCTACGCACAGTATTTGGTTGTAAATAGCTTCTAGCGCCGAACACCTTGATACTCATTTTTTCAAAAGGATAGACCTTATGTTTCTGCATTTGAACCCACGAGCTGGGGAATTAATCAATACTATTTCATTCACTGAAATGGAAGAATGAGAGCATAGGCGATTAACAGTAGAATAACGTCTGGTTCTGATTTTAGCATTCAGGTCGACAGGCCTTCAGTGACAGGCTCTTTCGTCCTGTAGAGGGAAAGGTATCATAAGTCATGCTTGAGTGAAAATCGAAAAACAAGAACAGATTCTGTCAATCTAGGTAATTCAATTTCTCTCTCTTTCTCTCTCTCTCTCTCTCTCTCTCTTTCTCTCTCTCTTTCTCTCTCTCTTTCTCTTTCTCTCTCTCTCTCTCTCTCTTTCTCTCTCTCTCTCTTGTAGTAGTAGTAGTAGTAGTAGTAGTGATAGTAATGTTAATCGTGATAGTAGCAGTAGTAGTCGTCTCGTAGTAGTAGTTGTAGTAGTAGAAGTAGTAGCAGTAGTAGTCGTAGTAGTAATAGAAGTAGTAGCAGTAGTAGTCGTAGTAGTAGTAGTAGTAGTAGTAGTAGTAGCAATATGTGGATGATGGGATAAAAAGCTGGAGAAGCGACAACCTTTGACACTAACTGTCAAGCATTTTTTCCGATGATTAGATGTAGGTAATTTTCATTTAAAGGTAATTTGTTTGTGTTTTTAAAATGTTTAATCAACCATAACATTGGCGGATCTACCCCTCTGGCATTTGCATGAGCTGAAGGTAAAAATTGAAATCACGAAGAAAAGTGTAGATAGTGATAATAAAAATAAAAATAAATCGATATGTGCGTAGACTAGCGGCTGATTGATTGATTGATTAATTGATTGATTGATTCGTTAAGCTATCGATCGAAATACTGTCGGGCAAATTCTCATTCACGTGCGCATTCCTTGCCCATAGACACGGGCCTGGCCGGGCGGTTGCGTGGGTCTGTCTGGGACGGCTGGAGAAATGCGGTGGCCGTGTGTGGGATGGGGCCTGCCGGCTGGTGGGATAGTCTTGTCCCTGTAGAATGAATACGGTATGGGTCTCTGTCGCCACGGAATACTTTTACGTTACGGTATCTTTGTTATTTCATATCATTTTTTGGTTATTTCTATAATTATATTCATTATTATTATTATTATTATGAATAACATAAGGTTTTGTTTTTATTCATTGTCTCACTTGTTATTATTATTGTCTTTTTTTATTATCATCATCATTAATATTATCACCAGTACTACTGTTGTTATTATCATTACTTTTATTGTTATCATCTTATCACTATTGTTATTATACTTATCATTATTACTTTTATTATTATTCCTATTATCATCATTATTATTATCATTATTATCCTTACTATTATCATAATAGTTTTTATATTCAATTTACTGTCTGATATTATACCATGATTATTTTTATCAATATCGCAGTGATATGGTTGTGATTGCTATTTCTTACTACCAATACTACTACTACTAATACTACTACTTCTACTACTACTTCTACTACTACTTCTACTACTGCTATAACGGCTGTTACTGGCTGTTGTTGCTTCTACTAATACTTTTTTCACTACCAATACTGCTGCTGCTACTACTACTTCTACTACTACTACTGCTACTACTATTGCTACTACTACTACCATCACTGTCTAATGTTCTAACTGTCTAATAGTTACAATCGATATTTTTACCTGTAGATCATCTACCGTTTTATGTTCATGTCACTATCTATACAGCTATCTATCTATCGGTCTCTCTATCTAGCTATGTATCTATGTATCCCTCTATCCTTCAATTTGTCTATGTGTATCTCTCTGTGTTTACTCTAGTGTCATTGTATATATGGCAACCTTTAAACAATCTCTGAACTTCCGCCTGTATGTTGGTCGTGGTGGCGATAAAGGGTCAGGGCTGTAATTTTGGAACTGTGCGTGGCGTATTTCACTTTTTGTTTTATTTGTTTCGTATCTTAGTTTGTCTCTTTCTTTCTTAATCTCCTTTTTTGTGTGTTGTGCTGTGCGCGTATATGTGTGTGGGGGTGTGGGGGTGTGGTGGGTGTGTGGGTGGGTGTGTGTGGGTGGGTGTGCGGGTGTGGGTGTGTGGATGTGTGTGGATGTGTGTGTGTGTGTTTGTGTCAACATTAAATCGGTGATATTGATGTTGACAATGATTAACTGGTTTTCATTTTTTATTTGGTCTTTGATTTATTTTTCCCTTCGAAGAGGGTCTTTTGGGGAGATGATAAAAATGCCAGCGGTGTTCTGTTTATGTGGAGGGTTTTGCTTTAAAGCTAATTCGCTTTGTCTGCTTATTTGGGAGAGGAATTCAAGTACCCACGGTGAATCAGCCGAATCTTGTAAAATGGCCAACACCCATACAATGCATTGAGGAGACCCTCCATTGGATGCAGCAATTATCTCCTAGACAGGCGCCACGGTATTTAGGTCTAGACTTTGGCCCTACTTCGCCAGTCTATTCATGTTAGAGCAGAATTCAGGATTCTTTTTTATGTGTATTGATTCTTTGATTTCAACCGAAAAACCTCATAGAATTATTATGGCGGAATATTGTATTGTAATTACATTATCTGGAGAAGAACGTTGATAAGGGTATTTGGTTTTGGGTTGTATTGTTTGTTTTCTATGTTGTTGTTTTTTTTTTGTTCTTGTTGTTTTGTTGGGGGGGTTGGAGGTTGGGGGATATGGGTGAATTTGTGAATTCAAATACTGATTTATTTTTTTACAAATTTTGGCTGTTAATTGAATAAATCATTCAGGGTTTGTTAAGAAAATCCGAGTCCTTTAAATCGTTTTAGTTAGTCACAACTTTGGTATACATATATGCTCTGCTATATAATGATATTTATATCGATCTATATTATGCTCTGTCTGTCTCGCTCCCTCTTGTTATTGGATATTCCTTCATATTAGAGGCAATATTGAGACATCATTCTATTCAATGTCTCCACAAATCGTCCCCGTTCTTCTCAATAGGTACATACAGCTCTAAACTTAATTATTACCCCCCGACAATACTTAACAATAGGTCACAAACATAACCACCGATTATCATAACGTTGCTAAATATAGTTACTGGCATTATCTGGCTTTTCATAGTTGAAATATACACACATACGAACAAACTTAAAAATAGCCCAGGAATAGAATGGCCAGTAGTAGCTACCTTGAGCTGCAATGTACTCAGACATATTGTGTTAATGCGGGCAATTCAAAAACGACCATTCATTCGTCGATCTGGAGACGTTAATCTCCTGCCATGAAATCAAAACGATATTAACTCTTTCAGGACCAAATGTCCCCCAGAAGTGCCCGAGTCCATAACGGCGGCAATACTATTTTGTCCAGCATTGAGTTCTCTACCACAGGCAATAGCCTCCGAAAACCGTTTCTAGTTTCTAGTTCGATAGGTTTTAAAGCATAAATCATTCCACCATTCATTTCTTGCATTCCAGATTGACGCCGTTCTTTAAATTCTTCCATTCCAGTCTATTTCTTGCCACAACATGCCCAGTTCGCCGCGATGGCAATCAATGCTCTTTCACCATTTACTTTACCTTGTCTTTTAAAAACTATATCTAATACAAGAACCGCACGAAGATCTAATCATCGAAGAAATAATATGTTTTATTTTGTACTTGAACCCAAACTGCATAAATAAAAAGGATTTTCCGAATATTTCCGGTAGAGATTTTCAAACCTTTGATCGCTGGTACCGCAGGTATAAACTATATCGACAACGTTTGTTTTGACTCAAAATCAACTGCCCTTCCAAAGCATTGTTGTTGATCAGTTAGAAAAATAAATTCTCAAAAAATGCTCCCAGTAGAAATCTTTTTTGCAAAATTTTACGGGGTTTGGTTGGGTTTTTTATTGGGGTTTTTTTTTTCAAAATTATTTTTCGCACAGATCACTTTCCTAAGTTTCCCAAACTAATACGCCAGTTTAGATTTTTAAATCAAATTCCATTCTCATTTATCTTGACATCGTAAAACTGTTGTGAATGGTCTGTTTTTGGCAACGTCAGTCTGTGTAACCGCCTGTTCCCCTCACAGAGCCTCAAAGCGACCGGCACCACCCACCACCGGGATCAATTCAATCTGGAATTGCCTCTGGAATCAATGGCCGCCAGGTCTAGCGAGCTGGCTATTCATGGCCTAGATGTGTAGACGCAGAGTAAAAAGGGAAAGGGATTTAAAGAAGAAGAAAAAAAAGGAAGATGAAAAGAAGAACAAAAAAGCAAGAGAGAGAGAGAGAAAGAGAGAAAGAGAGAGAGAGAGAGAGAGAAGCTAAGAGGAGAATGAAAAGAAGTGGGCATAAAAAATAAAGATAAGAATAATATGTAATGATATACATATAAAAATGAAATGATTCACCAATGAAAGGGAACGCGCCTAGCTGCCTCTCTTTCAGAGTTCAGAACGCTGCATGCCCCGTGGTGCTATTTCCCTGCAAAACCCGCGTTTCTGCTTTGATTTATTTACGAATGCTTTACTTATACAAATCAATATCAGCTATTCATGACTGGCTCATTGTGTGTATTACTGTATGATGTAGTATGACAAGAATAATTATTCAACCAAAAACTTCACTACTTGAATTTGAAATTTAGATCTCGTTGTAAAAGAGTTAGAGATCAGTTACGATAACTCCCCAACCCTGTTTGAAATATCGTTTTACGGCTTATTAGATCTTGATATCCGCCCTTTCACCCTATTCAACCGATGGCTGCCTATCTAGCCCGACACCCATTCACGGTAAATTTTATCGAACGGTAGTTCCATTTATAGCCCAGGTAGGATATTTTTTCTAGATCTCTATCAATCAGAAAGCGGAGATTGAAAACGCGGACAGGATCTTGTGTCGTTATGGGTCGAAAAATTTCAAATCCGCCTTTATTATAACCAGTTTTAGAAGCCTGCCGTTATTTTAAAGATTCGATGTACAGTTTCGTCATTGTGTGAAACTTTCCTACGTCATTTGTGTTTATTTTTTCTTAGGAGTTCTTTTGTTACTATATATATCCTTATATTTTTCACTTCTGGTTGTACAAGGTTTATTAAAAGATCAGAGACATTCATTAAAGAAAGGGCTGAATGTACACGATGTCAACTTGAAGAGACAGATTGAATGTGCTGTCACTGCCGTGTCCACCGTCGAATACTTCCTAGCTTATTCCAAGCTACTTTGATGATATTAAGGATAACCTTTCGGATAACTTATTGTCACAAAATTCGGCGCTAGTCTCGGGCAAGAGTGAATCGCCTGCTGAGTTTTGTGTGTTCAGCGCTTAATCCTTTTTTCTCCAACTGTTCTTCCCATAACACACGGAATAACAGGAGCGACTGACCGTAAAAGCTATTCTGGTTGATAGTTAGCTCCCTAATAAACCTGGCTCAAATCTCTTGTTCCACCCCAGTGGCCGAGTCGTAGACCTTCATCGACACACAAAGGAGGAGGGCCCGTGTGGGAGGGGAGAAAGGTGTTTTTCATCTTCTTACCCTTTCAGGTGGAAAAAGATTACACGGATCTGTAATTTTCTTGTCTCCTCCTTTTCTTTGCCTACATCATTTTCTAGACCGCCTCATTGAAGAAGGTCATCTAGCTGTTAAAGAAAAGTGGTGTGTCTACCTCATCTAAGTCTACCCGCCAGTAAGTAGGCCTATTATTGACCTCTCTCGCTCCAGATTTTTCAAAACAATTGTTAGATATTGTATCTACTCAAGTCTCAAAGTGCTTTATGTTCAAAGTGGACTACGACAAACAATATACCTACACCATTTGACCACAGGCTCTATAAGTGATTGCGTTTACTTGTCTCACAGCACTGAATGGCCCAGCGCTCCCTGCTAATCCCCTCCCCGTGGTTATGAGATAATCCAACAATTGAGAGAGATTAACTCCTACGATCGGTACAAGTTATATACTTTGCAGGCGCTCCCCGAACTCGCTCTCATCGAAACCAAAGGCTTATTAAATCTCTATGTCGACTTGGGATCGATCGATTTTGATCTTATTCTATCAACCAACCTGCTTGTGATATCAAGGATTCCATTCAATAGACGTCTACCGTTTTGGTACTGACTTGTCGGGAAAGGCTTGTCAAACCCCCAAATCGATTACTTCTATTGAAGTCTGAATTCGTATGTACAGCAGCATTCACCTTGTGTCGTTGGTTCGAGGGGATCGTGCTACTTCTAAATCTGTTTCAACATTGGTTTTGAGGAAACGACTGTCTGTCATACTTTTTTTCCTGTTCCATTTTTCATACTGTCAGGAGACCTATCACATTTAAACAACAGTTTTAGCTTTTTCTTCTTATTCTACTTTAGCCGCCATCAAGATTTTCATACAGTTGTGATTTCAGTTGCAAAGATAATGCCGAAAATTCTTAGAAATAATATTCTGTGGAACTACGATTGAATGGTCACTTGTTTTCAATTAATAGGGATTTGTTGTGGAACCCGATTTCATTATAATGGTCACGACCACAGGTCGATGTCTTCCAACAAATCTTTGTCTGGAGTTACCAGCTTTGTCCCTGCCACAGGTGGCATGCTAAAATTATGTTTTCCATATCACCTACAAGGACGCACATGACACAGCCTTAAGATTCATATGTGGACAAAACCAGGACTGTTTCTTTTCTTTAATTTCTCGTTTGAGGGGAAGATCATCACGAGAATAGTGTAGTGAGATTGTGATAGGGAAGGCGTGAGTTTGCACAAGTAAAATCTCTTTGGGATGTACCACTGCACAAAGTAGACTACTCTGGATACCAGGATATCACTTGTGTTAAGGACCATAACATAACATATTAGTGGAGACCGACTTTAGTGTCTTTCTTGTCAATACATTTTTTCCTTTGATCTCTCTGGCTTGTGCCTCAATGAAAGGTAAGACGATGTCGCTGAATAATGTCCTACAAATTGATTTCTTAACCCAAACCTCGGGCTATCAACTATTTTTGACACACATACGTGGTCAATTTGAAGTGGATTTATTGCTTGCTTGCTGAATACTTCGTAATTTTCAAAACTACTAAAAAAAAACAACATATATTATATTGGCACGATAAAAGGCTATATCTGGCAAATTCCCTTAGAACCGTTATAATATTTCAGGGATTTGATTACTTAGTAATAAGCCTCTCCATTTAGCATTTTTTTGCGTCCAGAGCCACTTGATATTTTTGATACTTTCATTTTAAAACAGTTGTTTCATAGTTGCCTGTTGGATTTTTTATACTGACTGACCGCTTATATCGTATACACTATTCGAAGCGTATCTTTAAGTTAGAGTTGTATTATTTTAATTCTATGAATCGGCACTATGAATACAGCTATCAGCGTTGTGAACAGGAAGTGTCAAAAGCGATAGTTGCACAAAACATAGATTTATTGCAAATTTCAGTGCATCGAATGAAAGTTATCTTCTTATTCTAGCGTCAATTGAAGTTGATAAAGGTACGCAACAATAGAAAAATAGTTTCCTTTTACTCGTATGCCTTAAAACTCCCATGTCAGAATGCTAGAACACTTGGAAAGATGCATGTTTGCGAATGGCCTTCATCGTTTGTTCTTCTGTTGTTTTGGGGTTATTTTTGTTTTGTTTTGTTTTTTAGTTATCGTGGCCTCCTCCACAACGTTTATTCATAGCAGAACGAAAATTCTATTTTGTCTTTGATCACTTCTTTCATTCATAATCCCTGATATTCTATCAAATAAGATTTTGTTGACTGTGTGAATCAAGAACGACGGAAAAGGCCAAGTGTATTCTTAATGACGAGACACATGCGCTTCATGACGAATTTGACAGTAGATGTCTACAGCGTAGCAGTAGATATAGGATGCCAAAGGTCAGGACTAATCGTTATGGCCATTCCTTCCTGCCTAGGTCCATTTCGATCTTGAACACTTTACACCAAAGGCCTTAATGAAATTCTTTGTTTTATCTGTTATTCATTATGTTCTATTTTTTTATCTAATCATTTATGTTTATCATATATTTTTGCTTATTCATTTTATGGTTTCCTGTCTTATGGTCCATCCCTATGTCTGTATGTAGCATTGTAAAATAATTTCCCCTTTTGAGGGATCAATAAATCTATCTTATCTTATCTTATCTTGTATCTATATAAATTTCATCTTTGCATTATAAAAAGAAATGACGCTGCTGTGCTTTACATGATCACTCAGTCACCACGCTCTGTGGTTTATCTGTGCTCATCTTTTCATATATAAGAAAAAAGTACCCATCCATATTCTCTAGATAGATAGTACACCTTCCATCGAATAGCAATGATAGGAAAACGTTAACATTTTGCGCGGGCTCTTATTCAATCAACATAGAATAAATTCTTTTCTCAATCATTCATTCAGATAATACGTTTGAGCAGGAAAGTTAAGCCCTCGCTCGTATGTTACAATAAATACGAAAGTCTGCGAACGACGGGTTCGAGCAGTGAGCTGAATGAGACTACAAGGACAGTTGACAGGATCGTTACGGGTCTCTAAAACTTGTTGGAGCTCCAGGCCCGGGTCATTGCACTCCTCGTCCGGCTTGTCGTGACAAGTTTGGATTCGTCCTGTAATGGTGTGAAAAATGCGAAGGAGATGAGAATACGCAAGTCGAATTTATCATTTAACCCCTTCAACATGACCATTGATTGCCTGAAGGGGAATAAATGATAGACATCATTCTCGTAGAAGTCACCAATGGTGAAGAGGTGTACATTCCAAATAGTATTGATAACTTGGTCGATGTTAATGGTGGATTTTGTAATAATAATAATATTACTACTACTACTACTACTACTATGACGACGACGACTACTACTAATACTACTACTACTACAACTACTACAACTACTACAACTACTACTACTATCACAACTACTACTACGGCGACTAATACTACTACTACTACAACTACTACAACTACTACAACAACTACTACTACTACTACTACAACTACGACCTGCTAAGAATAGTTTTAGAGTTTATTTAACTATTTTTCTTCTCTTCGTATCATACGTTTTACTTTCTGTTTGATCATGATTCGTGTATCCATATACCTGTATGTGAAATATAATTTCCCTGTTGAGGGATTGATAGAGTTATCTTATCTTATCTTATTTCATCTTATCGTATCATCATCACTGCTGCTGTTGGTACTCCTACACTACTAGTACTACTTACAAGTATTGCAACTATTTACATAATTGCTACCCCCAAACCCATCACACACATACTAACACACTCGTGCACCCACACAGTTATGCTCACACTAACGCACACACACACGCACACACACACACATACGCATACACACATACACACTAACCCACACACACATACACATACACACACACACACATACACATACATACACACACATACACACACACACACACACACACATACACACACACACACATTCACACATACATACCGGTACCGAGAAGAAGACACATATATACATACCACTGCACATGTAGTCTAATTTTCCTTTCAGACTTTCTTTCATCTTGCTTAGCATTAATATTTCCTTGTAATTTGATTCTCTTCATTTGTCTTGTGAAATATTTCATACAGTGGACTGGTTCTGTATTACAAAACATGCCGTTCACTCACTGATAAGGATTCGTTTAGGTCAGTCACCCTATTCTTAGTGGCCATTCCATTCCACTGAACGGTGAAGGGTTTCTACTTCCAGTCAACTTGCTTCTTAGAGTCGCGAATTTAGTTCAGATTGTCAGAACCCCTATGGCTGAAACAATGTCGATGATTACTCTTTTCGGTTAATTGTCATAGAATTCACTTTACACTCACTCCGCCACATGGCTAGTTAGTTCTCAATTCATGTCACGTGCCAGACGAATATGGTTAATTCCTTCAATTCTCTACCCTTCTCGTCTGTCCTCGGCTTTTTCCAACAGTCTTAATGATTTTAAATAAAAAATAGGATGCTATGATGATGAAGTGCGAGAGAAAGAAAATATAGACAACGAACAAAACACCAAATCAAGTTTCATTATGATCCATAACTAATAGCTATTGCTCGTTTTCAAAGGATACGTTTGTTGTTCAATCGTAATTCTTTCCACCTTTTAATCTATACTGTACAAAATCAGGTAATATTCACGATTTGAACTGAATTAAATCGTCCTGACACCGCCTTTCGTGACAAGGTTAGTCTTATATTTTAACGAATTAACCTCAGCCTGTGTTAAAGGTGCGTAGTGCCTGAAATATACAGTGACTGTGTTCTGATTAGAGAGCGTGCAATTTTCGGTTCGTCGTCCTATCCAGAGGATGGCAGCCACCACCACTTGTCCGTTCTGCAATATGGAAACCGGGATAAAAAATAATACAGCTCTATGGGCCACTCCAGGACTTGGTAGTTCAGGAAAGTTAAGCATTTATTTTCATAAAGCAACAAACAGAATAAACATCTGTTGTTGTTGTTTTTGCATTGAATCTATTTATAAATACCTTAGAGAGGCTAAAAACTTACGCATAATCCCAAAATTTATGTCATGGAGAAAACATGATTTGAACAATAATGTCGTGCACCTATTGAACTATAACCTTTGGAGCATTCCTGCTGTTATCCCATTGATCTACCGTGCGAACACCGCTTATCAACCAGCCGTGTAGTAATTTGCAATCATCTTGTGAGTGCAAGCATCCCCCCAAGATACACCCTCCTGCATGACCCCCGCCATACACATACGCCCTCTCTGCGGGTCATCAACACTTTCTCTCTATTCATCTTTCATTGATTTATTTCCAACCACAATTCAACTCCTATTTAAAAGTGAACTTTGTTTATTTACTTTTTGTTCTGACAAGCTATTTGATCATTAATGTTTCTTCCCGCTGAGTTTCCCCTGTCTTCTCACTGATCGATACCATATCAATACTGCTGTTTTTACCGGTAAATAATCGTTATAGTGTGTGTGTCACGTTATTTATTTAGATAACTTCTCCGGTATTAAAATAATTGTTGCTTATTCTAATTCTCACGTAATAACTCCTCGATGCGCTGCTAAGATAAGGTGATAATGACGTGACTGCCGCACGGACGCTTGTCGTAAACTTGCACCGATATTAATTTTTCATTGTTTCGGGTACGTAGATTATAGATAGCCTACTTTACATCTTGTCAACCTCAAAGTGCACTTGAATCAGTTACGCCATTGTTCTCTATAGCCACATATTATCTATCATTCATTGGATAATTTTGTAAACTCATAACCGTTATCCTACATGTAAAAAAATTATTTAAAATTTTTGACATATCAATGAATTAATCCAAAAATTAATCCATACGGTCCAAGAAGATAACATGTTGGTGCTTGTGCGGGGGGGGGAGGGGATGGGGGGGGCAAACTAAGATCCTGTCTGTTGCTGTGCCAATCCTTTAACACAACACCACTAAGCTTCGTCCGTCTCGTGACAAGAAAGCAGTAAGGGGACGTATACTGGGTTGGACTGAAAATCGCGTAATGTTCTTTTGGAATGTAATGGCATGACTGAAGAGTTTCCTGTTCAAAGGGTTTCCTCTCGTGACCAATGCCATTATGCCTCTTATTAGCCGTGTTAAGGATGTCATATCTTTTCAATAGAATGTCCAAAATGTCACAGTGACACGAATGCTGACGATGTTTTTCGATAACTTTCTATCCTGATGATCGCGATTTTTATATTTTATATTTTCCACGACATTAAAGTAGTTTTTCCTGTAGAAAAGTTTCCTCTGTGCACAGTTTGTGTCCTCATTAGTACGTCGTCTCCTATAAACTCACCCTCACACTCTTGCAGTTCATCCATTTTTGTGTATGCGACACGTCTTCTTTTAATCCTTTATCTAGATATTTCATTCCTTTCTTTTCTTTATTTAATACCTTCACCATCGTTTCCATTGTCCATCAACATTTTATGCTTTTTCTTAATTGTCGATTATACCTCTCTACTTTGCTTTTCTATATCCTTCTTAGGTTAAATATTTCTTTATATTTCTGCTTTATGGTGTTTATACATCAGTTCCAGCAATGTTAATGCCCTCTTGATGCCTATTGTGTACATCATTTTACATCTTGACAAGGTTTGAATGTATTCTTTGTTAATATTTGTATCATCTTTTTCATCTGTCTATCAAACAATGACCTTGTCTTTCCTCATACTTCCATTGTTGCAGATCGTTTCCCACAACCTAACTTTGTTGTCTTCATCTCAATCTCTTTTTTTCATTTTGTTTCTTTCTTTCTTTATGCCTCATTTAAGTCCATCTGCTGTAACAAGCTATGTTTCTAAAATACAAATGAAAAGTGTCACTTTAATTCTGCGAATATTGTTGGTACGTGTA
>JAUEKZ010184730.1:0-11939 GCA_031471865.1 Melibe leonina | reverse complement strand
GCCTGGGTGTATCTGATAGGCGTTCTTCGGGGTTTTGTTTTATTTCATTATGTTTTTAGGGGGGAGGGTGAAACTTACACCACAATCTCCTTTTTCCTGCGCAATTTCATGACCAACATATTCGTGTGTGTTTGTTTTTTAGGGTTGTTTTTTTTTAATTGGGTTTGATGGGTTTTCTTTTAAGAAAATGGATAAGTCTAAAAACATGAAGATTATTACCAGCTATGTGGTTAATGAGTGTTTCTTATTAATTTTGATAATCACATAATGGTTTTTTTCTGTGAACTTAACCGTTTTTCCAACACATTCATGTCAAAAATACATCAATGTCCTTGTGTTGGAGAAATGGGGATATACTTCAAATCGACTGAAGAAATAAGAGATGTAGACATGCAGACAAAGAGGGGGGGAGGGAGGTAGAGAAAAATATGGAACTGATAATACTATAATAATAATTATAATGATAATAATTCGAAGATTTAAAAAAAAAATCGGAAATGTGATATTATAAAAGTATCTCGGTAACTAAGCAGGATTTTTAAGATCTGCATCATATTATTTAACCAGACACCGAAAAGTTACTTGAGCACAAAAGCAGGGACATCAGTCGAGCGAGAGATCTCTGAAGACTGAAAGAAAATAAGATACAAATGGTTAAGTTGGATGTACAAGGGGAAAAGAATAGAAGAGAGGAGAATGGTAAATGAAAAGTGCAAGAAATATATAATTTGTGGAAATATGACATTATAATAGTATTTGCATAATTAATAGCGTGTATACTACGCTTGCCATATGAAATAGTGTACATCCCAAAGCGGTAGCTAATGGGGATTTGCAAGAATGTCATTCTGTGAAACTTGACACCGAGAAGCTACTGGGACTCAAGGGACAGAACTCGCGTCGCGTTCATGAATAATGAAGGATTATGTCGGTCTGAGCGGTGTGGAGTGCAATCATTCGCTTTGGCAGCTAAATATGTTTGTTCTGGCACGGTGCACAAGTAAAAGACGTTACTAATTTTAGAACTGTTTGTTCTACTCTTAATCAGTGGTACATTTTGTGCTACTACTATGCTCTGGCTTTGAATTAGCAGCTCGAGCTAAGCATAATGAAAAAAAAAGACTTGCTAGTTTTTAATCGCTTTCCTGGCTTCATGCTTATTGTTACAGTTTTATCGCTTAAAATTCCTTTCGGGTTTTCACATTTCCAGTATTTTCTATGAAATGTTTCTCTCGCTTTTAAAGTTTTGGATGTTTATTTTCATCATTTGTCTTTTATCATTTCTTTTTTCCTAAATTTTCAGTGGTTGTATTTGTTTTCTGGTTTGTTTTTACGTTATCTTTCTTATAGGTTTTCTCTTTTTTTGTATGTCCTTTTTTTTTTTTTTTTTTTTTTTTCATCTTCTTATTGTTATTGTCTTTGTCTGCTTTGTTTTTCAACATCTCGTTTTATTCGTTTGCTTTTTTCCCCGATATTTTGAACGCAGCTTTTAGTGATATGTGCATGAACTTGAAAGCAGACTAAATAATATAACCAATATTTGACCGGCATATTGGCAGCTGAATGCTTTAGCAGGTAGACTTCCTACTCCATCGTATCTCCAATGACGTCAAACACAGCTTCCGTTCATCTGGTGCGGTTAAAAACTGGATCAGTTGCTTGCAGACCAATTCACACCACCTTTTCGACTTAAATACAAGCAGCTTGTTTCAGATTTTAACCCAGTTTTAAGGAAAACCAATTAACCTTATGCTGTTCTCCCCTAAGCGTATCCATCCCGTACGCCATGTTAAGTCTACCGACTGCAGGGGTTGTTTTTTGTTGTTTTGTTTTTTTCGTTATCGCAATTTTTGTTGTTTTAAAGGCGGGGTAATTATCTTTTTTTTAACATAAACCTATGACTCGTACTATTAAAAGAGAGACAGCTGAAAACTGCGAGCTATTATTGAACTCACTATTGACAACAATGCTTTCTCGTCGCGGTGTCTCCATGGCCAAAGGCAGTTTGTTGTAACGAACATTTATGATTAGGCTTGCCGATTATCCATTTTTTAAAGTTCTCTCTATGTATCAAATCTATTAGGGAATATGATCTCCTATAATAGTAATTCATTGAAGCCATGGCTTTCCCCATGATAAATTGGGGTATCTAAAACACCATCTTACTTATATCTTCTCGTCTATCTTGCTTATAGTAGTTGCTCTTTTTGAAGTTGATTGCTTTCTTTGAGTGTCGAATCAAGGATGTATTCATTATCTTGTTATTTATTCCTTTTTAATTACTGATCGAGAAATTGCGTGTGATTTAGTACCAACAATTAATATATTATCAAGTGGTTGGCTGCAAAAAGAACTATATCAATGTACATAATCCTAAAAATCAAGGAAAACTATTTAAGTAATAGTTTTTTTTTATTCATTTTTTTTTCATTTTGTTTTGAGGTTATTCTTTTCTCTCGGAAACGGTTAATTGGTAAGCAGATATTAACGTGTGAATTTGTTCAGTGGCAATTTTGTGGCCAATTAACCCACATGGTCAATTTGCCATTAGGTGTGTACTGTGCTGGTTGAGTGTGTGGTATGTTCCGCCGTAATCTAGGACTTAGGGAGATTAGGCTCCTTCCGTGACACAGTCTTACGTAACACACCCAGCTATTTGTTGGCTTCGATTTCTAACACAATTTTCAACCAGACTTTAATCTCTTCCTCTCTTGCAGTCTAGGTATATCAACATTGTTTAAATGTGTACCACCTTCAGAGGGAGTGTGGATCTCAAACCTCTTCGAATTTAAAGAGAGCATTTTATCAAGTAAACCCCCAGGCTCACCAAAACCATAATTATAAGTTAAATACTCTTTCACGTATACTCGTTAGTTAAAGCAAACCAATGCTGTTTGCAAGAAAATGATTGACAGCAAGTTGTATTGAACATTTTACTCAAGGAATAAGACAATGTATTCAAATGAGGTTATTCGTATACTAAATAAATAGAGAGGCAAACAGTACAACGATAATTATGACAATCTGAAAAAAGATTGTTATGTTGTTGTATGAAATCTTTAAAAATGTCCATTTTCATTTGTTAATTGTTTCGTTTTTTGGGTTTTTGTATCGTTCCTTTGATGTTATAATTCTTAATATTGTCGTTTGGAGTGGGAGGAGGCGGTATCATTATTATCAATTTAATTTGATTCCTTTTTTTATTTCATTTTGCTGTGTATTGGTTTATATTTCTTTAGTTTCTTTGTTTCGTTGTATTTCAGTTTACGATATCATTTATAACAGCAATAGCATCAAAGGGCAATAAGGCAACTCAATGGATTGTGGAAGAGATAGAAAAACTTGTTAACTCTTGTTAACCCTAGTTAACCCTTTCCCTGCGTGGCCTAATTCTGACCCAACTGAAACATGGAAAATTTTAAAGTGATATAAGCCAAAAGCCTGCATATGTCATTCCACTAAAATCTGATTTATCTGGTATAATAACCGGCAAACCTTGAAGATTTTGGTGTCTTTAGCAGTGAAAGGTTTAACGTGTAGTGCAACGCTTTATTTTTCCAGCTTTGGACTGTCAATTGTTTTTCACCTTGGAATACTTTCATCCCTCTTTTAGCAAATAAATCATAGATACCTTTAAAACGTAATTGACGTCCAATGTTGCCTTTAATTCTACGAGCTATAACGCTTACCTAACGATTGTACTCTCTTAAACTACTAGATGATTACAAATAAAATACAGCAGAAACAATCGGGAAAAAGTGCGGAGTTTGGATTTTATTTTCTTCTCATATTTCATATCGATGCTATTTATTGGGGATTTTCCTGCTTTCAGGGTGTGTCTTTTTCTCAGGTTATTTGTTGTTGTTATTTTGTCTCATGGGAAGTCCTATTCATAGATCAAAAACGCTCGATTTATAATTTCTAAACTGTTAGGCCCATCGATCAATTTTTCCCTTTAATCTTCAGGGATAATCGAATGTTTCTCGCCATAACACCATAAATAATGTATCTTTTTATTTTGGCTTCTCAATTTTATTTACATCTATGACTTGTTCGTTTTTGTTTTAATTTCTTTATTTTTACTACCCTGTGATTTCCTAATAGGCTGCCTATGTTTTTTTCCTGTGTCTCTATTATAGAAGGATTTCTTTTGGCAATATATTGGCGCTTTTTCTCTTATACCTCTTTTTCTCATATTTGAAAGACTCGGAGATCCTTTTCACCTAATTGATATATATTAGTAGCCACTTTTGTTCCACTTAATATGTGTATTAATTACACTTCCAACAATTCTTGTCCTTGATTCTTTTAGTTTTCCTTTGGGTTCGAGCAATATTAAACTGTAACTATTACAGTAATTCAATAATGGTCATAGTGATAATAATGGTAATAATAACTATAATAATAATGATAAATGAATGATAATGTAATAATGATAATGATAGATGATAATGATAAAAGTAATATTAATAATGGTAATGATAATAATAATTATGATAATATTAATGATGATATTGATGCTAAATAATAATAACAATACTAATAATCATCATAATCATAATCATCATAATGATAATAAGGAAGAGCAGGAGCAGGATAAGGGTCATGAAGATTAAAATGATGTTGATGGGGATGTAGGCGTAGTTATTTTTTTTGGCCCAATAACGTCACGGTACGTCAAGTTTTAATTCGGGTCCTTGTTTCCATCATACCATCTTCTCTACAACTTTATCCCTTCTCTCGTCACCGGAGACCTGTCTGTACGCCAAGGCAGCTTTTAATCATTCTAAGAAAGCCGTCAATACCAAAAGACAGTGTAAAGACAATGTAACAATAACAACCCATTCGTCATAATCCATAATGACAAGCCCTTTGCCACAGTTCAGAGATGCATGTATCCGGATAGATTCACAAATCAGTCAACGCGAATTCGTTTTTATCAATATTAGTTTTATTATTATATCGGTTTTGTAACTCGTGAACAACGAGCTAGATCTATATTTAGACTCCCCGAGTCTTTTTTTTTGCAGTGCAAAAAGGTTTAACACGCAGTCGGAAAACCGTTTCTTTGTACGATGCTGTGAGAACTGGAAATACGATTCGCGCCTGGCAAAGATTTTTGAAGGTAAACACAACCGGTATGAAAGATAAAACCATTAAAACATTCCTGACGAACATAACACAGAAAGGATTACAGCTCAAGTGAAATATCAGTCGTGTGTTTTATTCAGGGAGGGGAAAATTTCACATACTATTAATGCGAGTCTTCGATTTTTGCACTTATTTAGTTGCACTCTTAGCAGTTACTATTACTAAGTTGCGGATAGATCGAGCAATAACCAGCACAATTACTTCTTTCTTATAGCTCTCTACACAAGTTGAGGTGTATACCCTAGGTTGAGATTATTGTGTTATATTGCTGCTATGGTTATGCAACTTATGGTTAACGAGTTTTCCACTCATACTCTTAAGTGATCTTCTTTGAGACTTGATAACCATACAATTTCTCATTCTCTCTCTCTCTCTCTCTCTTTCTATGTATCTTCCTATTTATCTATCTATCTATCTATTCATTTATCTCCGTCTCTTCCTCCATCTCTGTCTCATTCTCTCTGCTTAATTGAAGTGGGTATCTTACTTTTTTTTTTAAAGACTTGCGTCTCTTCAAGTGAGAGCACCATACTTAAGTACGAATGTACATTCTGGGTGTACTCATATTTTTCCCCCATCTCCCTCTTCAATTCTTTGAAAATGTCTAACCGGGAAGCAGATAACTGGGAAAGCAATCATCAAATTTTTCTCATCGAATGTATTTCAGTTCAATAAGTACTCGCGCCTTGAGGGTCATTCAAATCGTCCTTTATTCCTTTCGTAAACAAGTTGTACTGTTTTCCACATAAGCGATCGAGCACCAAGTGGTTCAACGCTCGAGGGTTTTGTTGTTCATGAGCCACTTTCCACTGTCGGACGCTGTGACATGCACTCTCTCTCTCTCTCTCTCTCTCTCAATCTCTCTCTCTCTCTCTATATATATATATATATATATATATATATATCCCCTTTCTCTCAATCTCTCTCACTCTCTATCTATCTGTCACTATATCTCCCTTTTCTCTCTCTCCTCCCCCTTCTCTCTATCTCTCTCTTTCGCACACACACACACACACACACACACACATTCTCTCTCCTTTCACTCTTTCTCTCTCTCTCTCACACACATACTCTCTCACATCCCCTATTTGCTTTCTCTCTTTCTCTCTCTCCCACTATCTCTTCAAGAGACAAGAGTGCCTTTTTCTAACAAGCTTGTAAGCAGGCTCAAGTGCTTACCATCATAATTTATTGTTGTTTTATTTATCTAAACATTGAAAATCCATACACTCTGATACAGCTAAAATAATGCGGAAAACAGCGTCTTAAAATACATCTCACCAGACCTGGCATACATTTTATCAGCAAAGTTGTGGAATAATGACACACAGAAAACAATTTTGAGAAAAAAACCACTATCATGATCGGTTCGGGAAAAAATCCGTAATCGTTTTGATTCGTTCCATATTCGAGCTAGAATAGGCTAATAATTTTTTAGCTTACAGTTCCCTTAATTTAAAATGTAGTTTGGACTGCATGGCATATTATATCATATAGATATACGGTGGAGAACAATGTCAATATAAACGTGTAATATATTCATTGTCTTATAGTTATGTATATGATTTTTGCTTGTTTCCCTCCTTCAAGAAAGATCTCCTGTTTTCACACTTTGAGCAATTATTTTACATGATTATCTCGTATTAAAGGAGAGGTTGAATTATGTAAAATCTACCATATTTCTCAATTACATTATAGAACGCATTCCCTTCCCCTCCCCTACTTCTTTTTACCCCCACCTCAAGGGTAAAACATCATATCAAACCTGAGCTTTTCGTTTCGCATCGTTCTTAGAATCTACTCAACGGAATCAAAAAGACAGCCAGCGCACGCAAATTCCAAGAAAAAATCTGACGTCAAGATGCCGTATTTTCCTGCAGCTATTTTAAGACATTTTTCAGGTCATCGACAGTGTGACTAGATACATGGAAATAAAGCCCCGTTATTGATTGTGGCCATGAATGATGAGAGATTCCCTCGCATGCAGCGTTGACCTGATCTAGCTCTAATCGAAATCTATTTTCTACTTCTACAATTGGGTCGGGCTTTTATGCTTTTCATTGGCAAGAAGACGACAAGAGATAAGACGAGTTGTTTTGCACATACGTACCCGAGAAATTGCGATATATATCTAGATCATTTTCTCGATTGCATTAATTTGTCTCTCTAAGAATATTTTACACACAATTTGTTCACCTGCTATCTAAAAGCTCTTCAGTTTGTTTGCATTTCTCTTGGTTTATGTGTGGTTGCTTTTACTACGGTAAGCGTTTGTCAAGAAATCTACGTGTGTGTGTGTGTGTGTATGTGTGTGTGTGTGTGAGTGTGTGTGTGTGTGTGTGTGTGTGTGTGTGTGATTGTGTGTGAATAACATTTGACCGGTTTATTTTTTCCTTCACTTTCCCTTTTTCTCCAGTGTGTGGGATAAGATTTATTCTTAGATATCTTTTTCCTTTTATTTGGTTCGAAATATTTTTCACAAATCACTTAGCTAACTCAAGCGTCGTCCGGGTTTAAATTCGTCATTTTATTAAGCACAATTATAAAGGAAAAACTACTAATGTTCTTTCTACCTAAATATGCTCAGAAAATAAGAATTATGTATTCCTAAGAGACCCCTGAAAGACAGCTTTGATTTTTAACCAGACAAAGGAACACATTATTTAAGAAGAGATTCAACTTCTTCGTAGAGCTTTACCCCTGAGAATGGCTAATGAGGCGTGCAACTAAAGAGAAAGTAAGTCACCGGAGAATTTCCACCTAATTAAACATTAAAGAAACTCTATCAATATTTTGCTAGTCACCAAGCACATTAAACCAGGATTTTCGTTATATTATGGGTTAGATCTAGACACACACGAACCTCACTACCCTCACGCGCGCGCGAACACACACATACACACATTCACGCACATACACACACGCGCGTACGCACAAAATACTCGGCAATCACAAACACATAGTCACACGCTCACACACGCGCACACCATTACGTAGGTATGCACTTGTTTATTCACCCACATCAGCACATTTTGACATAAACACGTACGCACGCACACATACACACACACACACAGACACACACACACACACACAAACACACACACACACATCCTGGCACACTAACACACACACACACATCCCGGCATACTAACACACACACACACACATCCTGGCACACTAACACACACACACACACACACACATCCCGGCATACTAACACACATACACACATCCTGGCATACTAACACACAAGCACTTATAGAGGTATTGATATGATTATGATATAATAATATTGAATTCAACTACAAATAGATTTTAAAGTTAAAACACACCATCTCCCATTCGTAGGTATGTGTGTAGTCTGATTTTATGTGCGCGCGATATGTGCTACCATTACAGTCATTTGCCTCTAATCGTTGTCAGAGGAAGGTTTCCGCCTACCCCCCCCCCCCTCCCCCTCCTCCCTGCCCATGCCCTCCAACTTCTCTATCTTTGTCGTTTTTCATACCTCTAACAGATCAATTCAATTTGCAACAGGTCCGTTATATTATCAATATCAACATAGCCATCAACATTATCACCACTACCGCCACCACCACTATCATCATCACCAGCACCACTTTACCTACCACTATCATCATCACCACCACTGGCATCGTCAAATCCCCACCACCACCATCATCAAATCACCACCAACACCACCACCGCCGCAGACCATCATCACCATCACTACCACCCCCATCATCACTACCATCACCACTACAAGAACTATCATCACTGTCACCACCACCACTACCAACACCACGATCATCATCATCATCACCCCATCCTCCTCATCACCAACCCCTCATCAGCACCACCACACACCCTCTTAGTCATTGAAATAAAAATCAAACAGATCTCATAGCAAAGATAACATTAAGAATATGTCCCTACCTCTAAGAAAGATACATCAGGGAGGATGTATTATGTATTTTCTTTTGATGTATTTTTTCTTTCAATACCAGCCGTTCATACCTCTATTAAAAATAACTTTACTGTTCAGTGTCTCCCAGGGTTTGCCTTTTATCTGCCATTTTCTTACACCTTCAGTCTGTCTTCAGGAAGTGTCAAAATATTGTGATAACTCATTTGAAATCATGATAAATTCCCATTATCTATACACACAATCTTGAAATTCGAATGTTAGTGATGTCTTTGCATTCTTTTGTGAGTTACCTGGAGAAGGGGTATAGTTGTTTTGTCTTGTTATTATAGCTGGTATTTGAATGATAGGAATAACAGTAATATCACTTACTCTTTCAATGCTAATGACACCAAACTCTTCAAGATGTGTCTGTTTTTATATACGATAAATCATATTTCAGTTAACTGACATGTTGACGTATCGCTAGTCTATTGCTCTTACTTCTCGGGACAAAATAAAGGGTGCCATGGTTATATCTGCAATCCTGATTCTGAAAGCAACGCCCCAAGAATCTGCCACTTCATCTGGACAGAAAAGTCATAAAATACGAACAATATTGCTCCTATTAGGCGAAAAAAAAAAGAATCAATCAGTATTTAGGGGAGACGCAAAAGCCATGAGAATAATGCGGCAGTAAAAGTGCACCGAAATGCGAAAAAGAGTAACAGATGGATAGGACGAAGCGTTAACCCTTTCAATGCTATTGACACCAAAATCTTCAAGATTTGCCTGTTCTTGTACCAGATAAATTAGATTTCAGTTCAGTGAAATCTAATTTATCTGGTATGAGAGTGTATATTTTCAAGATTTTGCGTCAGAATCATACCTCCCTGTGAAAGCGTTAGGATGTGATTAAGATGGCTGAGAGAAAATAATATCATCATTATTATCGTGGAAACCTAATATATAGACTGTATGCGTTTCACGTCATGGTGACACCATGCATGCAAACTAAGTGATTAGCAGCATCCACCCTTTTCCCCTCCCAACAATACTATAACACGACTTTGTGTGTTAGTACAGTGCGGTCAATGTTGTGAGAATTTTGACTCGAGGCATACAGTCTGTCACTGTTAAGTTTTACACGTTACATCCTGAATTTTCAGTTCCAGTTGCCACGAATTTTAACCCTTTCAGTGCGAGGTCTGATTCTAACCCAACTGAAATAAGAAAATCTTGAAAATGTACATGTTCTTATACCTGATTTATCTGGTATAAGAACAGGCAAATCTTGAAGGTTTTAGCGTCCTTATCATTGAAAGGGTTAAGAAAAGTGATAATGAAAAAACAAAAGTTTAAAAAAAAATCCAACACCAACAAAAACGCTGTGAAGAAAAAAGCTGTTATTTTGGCATACGTGGGTATGACACCTCTGAGATGTAACCACAACAATGTCAGGGTGTTTCGGGGAATTGGCCAGCACAGGTTATGCTACACCTCCCAGATCTACACAAAACCAGGGCCTGCCTTCTGCCACACGGTGCCTCAGCGAGGCGAATGGATAGGTGTAGAAAGATGGTTCAGTGAGTTGAAGAAGGAGAATATCAGCTATCATTAGATGAGCTACTGGGCTACAACACGGGAACGGCGGTGCCGTAGTTAACTCGGTAGAGTGTCCGCCTCGTAACTGGTAGGTCAGGGGTTAGAACCCCATCGTATAATATCCATGACATTAGATAAAACATATTAACCCTTTCACTGCGAGGTCTGATTCAAGCCCTGCAAAATCGTTAAAATGTACGTGTTCTTATACCAGATAAATTTATGAGAACAGGCAAATTTTGAAAATGTTGTTGTCCTTAGCAGTGAAAGCGTTAACAGCTGTCTCTCCAGGCGTGTGGCATTACGGGCACAGTGTTAAGTATACAGTAGTTACTGGGTAAGAGATTTGAAGGAGCCCTCTATTTATGTCTGCGTGGCAAATGAATTCCTTCGTATTTTTCATGATCGGGACTGGGTTATCGGAACCACTGACATAGAGCGTGATTGATCCATGATGCCAAAGAGGGGAGAGTTCTTACCAGAGGAGTTGTAGTAGACAAGGTGTCTCGAAAACATGACTTGAACGAGAGGTGGAAATAAAGAGTTTGGTCTGGGTATGAATTTTCCGGGTATTTTTTTAATGCGTTAATGGCAGTATGTGTAATATGACACCTGATGAGGAATGTCTTGGGTGGGAGAGGGAGGAGGAAAGAGCTTATTGAACTAGAGTTAAATGAGGTCTAGAAATTATGCCAGTCGGGCTTTCTGCCTCGTGTTTTATACCTGATTGGTTACCGGGAATGAACGTTTTAGCATAGCTTGTTGATGGGTTGGATTATAAGCATAGTTCCGCCAAGCCAGCATTGCGCAGTAAATCAACGACCAGCATCAGTTCGCGTACCTTTTGTTGTTTTTTTCCTTTTTAAAATCTTAAACCTGAGGGTTGAATTATTTATCATATTATGTGGACACCATGAACTGTAATCGATAAATAATCCTATCCGTGTCATAACAATATGCTCTTCGCAGATTACTTGAAGTAAATTATTAATCAACACTCAAAATAACGAACTAAAAAACTAGTTATTTGTATATGTGTATATTTACGAGCACCTAAACCGCTAAAGAATGTGCATGTCTCTTCACTCGGCTTGCTAAATTCAGAAGGAAGGGAAATAACCGATGAAAAAAAATCCAAAACATTGATGACTAAGTACATTCGAACTCGACAAGCTTTTAAAATTTTCTTTTGCCTTGAGTTATTTGTGGGGGGGGGGGGGGGGGGGGGGGGGGGGGGGGGGGGGGGGGGGGGGGGGGGGGGGGGGGGGGGGGGGGG
>JAUEKZ010184708.1:0-13092 GCA_031471865.1 Melibe leonina | reverse complement strand
TACCGAAGAATCCTTGACACCTAACCGAATCATTGAAAGCCCCTGCTCTCTCAAACAATTATTCTTGCCCTTTCATTTCAGCTGGGACACTTAAACAAACCAGTATAATAATAATAATAATAATAATAATAATAATAATAATAATAATAATAATAATATAAACTTTTTTTGTCCCAAAGAGGAAATTCTGTTTACAATTGCAATCACAGTCGGTATAAACTAAATAATGCATTGTAAAAGTAGTCATTGTAGAAAAGATAAGTATTTGTTAAAAAAAAGAATAGATAGATAAATACCTAAATAGAAGTTCGATAATCACAGAGACATTAATGTAGAAATTTATAAATAATACATATTATGGAAAAGACGGTAAAACAAAAATAAGTGCTTGGACAAAGTAGAAGATAAAAATTGATCAATTGTTTGTGTTAAAAATTCTGACACTCGATGGTGAAAATGATCTGTGATGTCTTTCGCTTCTTGTGACATACGGAAGAAAAAAATGAAACATCATCGGAGTTTCATGGCTTAATATATTTTACATATTTTTACACTGTCATGAATGGCACAATGATAAGAGTTAGTTAGTATAGTTGATTTTGTCATTGTTTTATTGTTACCTGATAATGGAGAAATGTTCAACACGTAAGTGTAAATAGACCATCGACAACTATATCAAACAGTTAAAAGCTTTCTGTGGTACATCATGCTCATGAGGATCTGGGTACACCAGAGTGCATGATGCCTTGGAATCAAGCATAATTTGACATACATACATGAATTATTAGCATCATTATTTTAACATTGTAACATGAGGACATGGTATGTAACAAATAGCTTGTTCTAATTGTCGTGGATATAATATATCCTAATCTCAAATTACAACAGAATTTTAAAATAAAATTGTGTTTTGATCATTTTCCGATGTTTCCTTTAAAAAATGACATTGGGCATAAATGGGTTCAATAGAAACTTCAGTGCCAAAACAACTATTGTGCCCCAGATAGAATTCGAAATAAGCTGTAGTTGCTGCCTCTCGTAACGTTAAGTAGACATTTCCAATCTGCATACCTTGTATGCACAACTACTTATGCAAATTTGTTGATCACTAGAATGAAAACATCAACATTTTTTGTCAATTGTTTTCCATGATTTGAGATAATTGCGAAGATAGCTTTGCTCTCAACAACGGTGAATATGCCACCATGTGTCTGTTGTGTCTGTGCTGTGCGAGGTCTTTGGGCCACAAAAAATGTATGTCCTGTGCCGTCCAGACAGCTGGCTGCAGTTGGTTGGTGGTGGTGCGTATTGGTACGTATTGGTGCGGTGCGTGACGTGGACAGGTCATGACCTCCCAGAGGGGGTTTAAGACTGGCGGAACTGGAACACGATTAGTGAGTAGGTGATAATCAGGCCGAAGAGCTGGGTAGGTATACACGGAATAGAAGAAGAAGAAAAAGAAGAAGAGGCATATTATGCTGTGATTAAATGCAATTATGATAGTAATAAGTATGATATATGGTATACAATCAACAGAAATTTTGAGCAACTTACTCAATAGTAGTGTAGAAAATATTTTTTTCAAAACCTTTTTATTAAAGAATCACTTGCACTTATGGAATTAAATATATATACCTATAAATGAAGGAAAAGAAATCAAGCAGACATGCAGAAGCAAAATAAGGCAAAAATTAGAATCATATTCAATTTTTGTCGGCAATAATTTGAATTCAGTTGGCTTTAAGTGGTAGTATCGTATGCCATTCAAAATTCAGACCTCCGGTGAAAGTTCTTCGAGACATTTTTTTGTAATACATGAATACATGTACGCTTGCATAGCCCCCATTCAGTTAGGAGGTTTGACCCAATGAGAAGGCAAGCCTTGTCTGGGCGCCGGGTTGGACCAATCTTTGTCTGGCCTCTTGTTTGCCTCTGTTCCAGCTTGATTTGTATCAGGCTTGTAGCACCATTGGAGTCCTGCACGAAATCAACGTGTTGGTCCTTCGCGGGTTGGCTTTAAATCAAAGGGGGTCACGTATTGTGTGTGTGTGTGTGTGTTTATGTGTGTGTGTGTGTTTATGTGTGTGTGTGTGTTTATGTGTGCGTGTGTGTGTGTTTATGTGTGTGTGTGTGTTTATGTGTGCGTGTGTGTGTGTTTATGTGTGTGTGTGTGTTAATGTGTGTGTGTGTGGTGTTTTTATATATGTGCGTGTGTATGCACGTGCGTGAGTGACCTGGAAAATCTGCCCCGTCTTACCGTGAGCATCAGTTCTCTCTTGATGATAATCATGTCAAGGACGGAGAAGCCAAGGTCAGGGCCATTCACCATCGCCAAAAATAGTTGGACCTTGAAGGCAGGATAAAGAGAGAGAGACAGAGAGATAGATAGAGAGAAGCACTGGATTCACGAACACTGTCAGACAATACAGGACAGTGGCTGGTACTGCTTGGTGATATTTATAGTTTATGCGAAAGACTAGTAGAGTAGTCTTTGGTTTATGTATAAATACAGATTGCATAGGTGGATGGAGTGAGACAACTGTCATAATGACGCCATCCAGGAACCAATAGAAGTCCTGCCTAAAAGAACACAGCTCCCCTGAATAGACTGGATGGCACTAAACCACGCAAGGACCAAAGTTGGAATATTAACCCTTTCACAGCGAGGTTTGATTTTAACGACACAGAACATGCAAAATCTTCAAAATCTATGCGTTTTCTTATTATATCAGATATATCAGATGTCCGTCCCCTGTCAGTTCATAAGATTCATCTGGTATACGAACGGACAAATCTTGAAGATTTTGATGCATCTAGAATCATTAAAAGTTTGACAAATATCCTTAGCATTGAAAGGGTTAAGAAAATCAAAAGCCCCACAAAAGTGGCCTATCTCTGACACCAACAAAAAGCAAATGTGACTAGCAAATGTGACTAAGGAGGCATCCAGCAAAATGGAACACCTTCTGGGTAAAAATAAAAAGAAATTATTCTATTCACTCATACTTATAATACATGTTGACATATTTCCATAAAATAAACTGTGCCCGTAGTCTACAACTGCAACGATTGGGACCTGGGCAACCTCAACCCCAAAGACATAGAATGGATTCACCATAGGAAGATTACAGGGAAAGAACGATGAGAGGCACACTTTTCTGGTTTTGAGAAAACCAACTTTTTTTTTTTTTAATACTTATTCTTCCATTGCAGTAGCTTTTAAAAACTACGAATGACTCGGGACCGTGATCCTTTTTACAAATGATATTTGGAGGGGAGAAAGTATTGGATATAATCAACCCATTACATTCAATCTCTGAAAATGTGACTCTGAATGTTGGTTCCCTGTGGCCTTCATGAGATAAGATAAGATAAGATAAGATAAGATAAGATAAGATAAGATGAGATGAGATGAGATAATATAAGATAAGATAAGATAACTTTATTGATCCTTCAACGGGGAAATTATTTTACAATGTTACATACAGACATAGGGATGCGCCATAAGACATGAAACAATAAAATGAATAGGCAATAATAAATCATGAACATGAATGATGAGTTAAACAAAATATGTGCAACCTCTTGTGATGATGACCTGACAGAGATTCAAAGTCAACTTTTTGAGGACCCCCCAGAGTAGAACTAATTCTACGTTACCTGTGTGCTCTGGTCTGTTGTAATATCACGGGTTTGGACAGTCTGTAATACAGGGAGAAGGGAGTGCATCTGGCGGGCGAGAAGGAGGAATAAATGCTGAAGAAATAAGGATTGGGTTGGAGAAATCTGGAGGGGCAAGAGAGTGAAGTGAGTAGGAATAGAGGGATGAAGGCGAAGAGGTACCTTGAAGCAGGGTTCAAAGATCCAAATCAACAATGGAAATGCAGGCAATTCAATCAATATCAATTTTTATAAATTTGGAGGCTCGGTGGCCGAACTGATAGCGACGCAGCACAAACAAAGGTTATAATTCCTACCGACAGCACTTCGATTGCCTCACTCTACACATGTATCAAATGTGTGCCAACCTAAATTTTCAAAAGGAGCAATTGTGTGATAGAATAGCGTTCTATCCAGCGGGTGGCACCCACTTTAGCTTGTCTGATTCATGTTATCAGAAATCGAGATTAACTCCGACTCTTTGGACAAGTAAGCTCTAAAGGGCTCTTTCAACTGCATTTACTTAGCCTATACAACTTACGCAATTGTTAAATGAAGGAAAACTTCAAACTTATTGTTCAAAATACTGATGGTATAAGTTTTGAAATACTTGTAAATCACGAAAGATCTCTTTAGATTTTAGAAAGTATGTGACTGAGAAATAAATAATTTGAAAAATCGGACAAACGCAAAATCTGCCAGACAAAAAAAGTAGTTGCTTACTGCTGTGTTGACTTCGGAGGCGTAGTTTGTTATTATCATGACTTGCGCGAGACTAGACACCACCCAGATGATGCAGAAAACCAATACGGATCTGTGCAGTCTCCATCCAAGCACCTGGTATAACAGGAAACATGCGCCCACGATGGAAAAACTGTCAGGGAGGCAGATAGTACAGCAACCATATTAGTGCAAAATGCCATGAACGTGTTACTTGTCATGTCTAATGGTGAAATGAAACAATGATGGTATAAATATAATTCTTCATTTTTTTCTTCTTTTTTTTAAAATTTGATTTCTTTTTTTATATAGCTATGGCCGTTATAATGATAATTTAGATCGAAAACTTCCCCCCCCCCCACCCCAAAAAAAATATTTTGATATCTCAAAAGCTGTGATGATAACTGTAAACATAAAATCTATAATTTGTTAATCTCTGAAATTTCAAATTATATTAGATTACACTTTGTGAGTATGTGTGTAGGTTGGTGAGGGTGCATGAGTAATAACGAACCAGTAGATGATTGTTAAGGCAAGTTTCATGTAACGGTCCATGACAGAGGTCAAAGTGCACATCGCCAGGTGTCGCTCTCGCAGCTCTGTGAACCGTGGCGGGAACGTGTCCCCTGCTGCTGCAATCTGTGCAGAGAATTTCACAATGAAGACTCCTCAAGATTACATACACATTATAAATAAATGCCCATTGCCAAGTTCAAAGGCATGTAATCAATAGAGCACTTCCAGAGCAATAATGCATAAATAATGAAATATTATTTTCAATAACATCAATATCATAAGCTCAGTAAAAAAACCCAACTGCTATAAACAACTTTCATGTAGTTTAATGACTTATAAAGGTCATTCAAAACATAAGAAAAGTGGATCATTATTCATTGATTGTTTAGATCCCTAAAAGAATAGCTATGTCAAATCCAAGGGTATAACTCTTGGATCAGTCTTAGGGAAAGCATGCTACAATTTCTGATGGTATTGGCTTGGAGACAAGCATGTTGGCCTAGCACGCAGCAGTTTGGGGAACCTCATCTTAGCTGAGGAGATAACGGTCAAGGGAGAGAGGGTCGCCAGAGGACGTACTGCTAGCCTAATTCACGGAGCCCTTCTTACTGATAGAATAGTGGTTATCGAAGGCATTTCACCTCGCTTACATCATTTCACTGACACTTGCAGCGCTGCACTGCTGATGACGTCTTGTTTATCATAGTCTTCTATTGGAACGGAAGTCTGAGATACCGATAGTTTTAAAATTGACAATAGACGGATGGCTTTGAAAACGACGAAAACATAAATAACATGCCTACTCACATGCAGTTTGAGCGTGTCTTTGAAGTGGTCGAAATGAGCCACCAAGTATTTACAGATGGCTACAATAAATAAGATGGGCGTGGTCCACGCGCAGGCGCAGTAGAAGAGTATCACCGTGGATATAACAATGGTGGCTGGCGATTTGTGGCCTGTGACGTAGAGAATGATGTTGTGGCTGTTGGAGAAGCTTTCGTCCTGCGTCATGATGTACACCCCGAAGGCGACATTCATCACCACCAGGATCCAGTTGAGAGCCATCACGTACTTGAGGTAACTGTTGCTGGCACCTCCCCTCAATCCAAGCCTTCTGGTTGTTGTATCCTTGACGTGGTATATAATACAAGATAGACTTTTATCCATCCAATAACGAATATTATGAATGGGTGTAACAATGGCAAATGATTTGATGATATCGTTTTTTTTCTCATATATAATGGAGCAACTAAGACTGGATGACAGTAAAAATAGGTTTATATTATCGATTCAGGTTTTTCTCGATACCGAGCGATTGGCGTGGTGGGTAAGAAGAATACATTATGCCGTCAGATAAAATCATCGGTAATTCAGTACTGTTTTAACAACGTCAACGATGAAGGTGTAAAATAGTACTTGTGTAATATTTGGTATAAAAGAATATGTAAAACTATATGTCATCACTTACAAGCAGTGAAAGGAATCTATTGCGATCGGGTTTTGGACGACAATAGAAATGGAATCTCTCCACTTTTCCATGTTCAATAAATAGAAGAGAAGAGAAGGGAGAAGTGAAGGCCACCCTAATTTCTTTCATTTAAACAATGAAAGACTGAAATTAATTTTGTGATACCATAAGTCCCCACCCCGCACTCCGAAGGATCCCGATGGTCGTTTTAAGCAATGTACCCTCTATCCTGCAGTGGGAACCGTTAGGAGAAAAAGAAGAGACCGATCCCTGCTCTTGATTGAACCTATGGAGGACACTTCTACCTGATACACACCTTGTACATGAGTGCCCAATTAAGGAAGAAGGCACAGAAGTGTGAGCTCTTCCAGCAGCTGATGTGGAGGATTGTGATGTTGAGGGCACCGGTCAAGAAGAACGCGATGGTGTTCACGGCCACCAGTGTAACCCGGTCGTCTCCGATGTAAATAATGCATCTGTTGTATGGACAAGACAAAGGAAACTTTGAGAAAAAACCCGACCTCTCAACGGAAAAATGTATTAACTTTAAAGCCGTACAAACAAGCTTATCAATGTTCTAGCGAATAATGGAGGCAAGACTGGAGAAGCCAACTGTAGTACACTTGCGGACAAAAGAAAGACAATACTGGCTTTCCTTTGTTTGAAAAAACCCACAATATCTGTAGTACATACAGTTCACATTATGATTTTGATACAAATAAAACTATCTAAATATAGCTAATTCTTACCTTAGAAAATTTCCCCAAAGAAGCAGAAGAACGAAAATGGCGTTACAGCGATAGGCTATGTTGACCCACGAAGACTTGTGAAATCTCCCGATATTTTCATCTTTAGAGGTCGAAAGATTTGTGTCAACGTTGCCCTCGACAATTTGACCTCCCGGGGTTGGAAATTCTTGCGAACCTGTCATGGCGTCAAGTATTTCCTGTTCCTCCATGACGCCGTCCTCCTTCTTGATTAGCTGACTCACAAAGTTCAGATCTTGCGCTGCTGGCTTCATGTTCAAGCTTTGGTCCTCTGTGAATGAGATGGTGGAGGAGATGTCCAGGTCTTCGCCTGTCTGACTGGACACGCGACTCTTCAACCATTGCTTGGTGGGGCTGCACGACGGGTCATTCTTGCACAAATTGCTCAGCAGGTAGCTTGTCTTTTGAAGAAAATTGGAAAGCAGAAGTAGACATTTCAGTGAGGGCAGGAGGGTTGGACCAAGGCTGTATAGAAGCTGTAAGACGGCTTAGAATGAACATTTAAACATAGTAAGGTTATAGAAAGAGAGAGAGAGAGAGAGAGAGAGAGGGAAAGAGAGAGAGAGAGAGAGAGAGAGAGAGAGGCGACATATGAATAAACAACAAAGTGCGAGGGGAAAATTGTTGAAAGAATCTGGAAAAACGACAAGGTCATTACTTGGACTCGTGATAAGAAAAGGAGAGTTTGAATATGTCATTCGTTCATGGAAATTCCACCTAAAACCATCTTTAAAACAACGAACGAAGTTCTTAGACAATTTCAAGGACACCAATACGATGGATATAATCTTTCGCAAATTAAAAAAAAAAAAAATTACGATTGCCAATGTTGGTTTATATGGTCACAAAAGAATATGAGAAAGAAGAAATAATAAGAGAATGAGAGAGAAAAAAATTAGGGCAAAAGAAAAAAAGTCGCGTGTTTCCTCAATGAAAGAAATTTCATACATTCCCAAGACAATGAACGGAAGCATCAAGTTTCAATCTAAGCATGTAAATGAAAGTAAATTGTTTTGTTCCCCTATCTAAAAATAGACATCGAGTAATGAGGGAAATCGCCTGACACTCACTGGATAAGCAATCGATTGTCAAGCATTTCTAAACTTTGAATGAGGCTATTGTGCTTGATAAAAGCTTGAAAAAACATGGAAAATTCATTCTTATTCACAATTAAGATTAGATAATAGATGGAGAGGAGAAAGAAAAGAGAATAGAAGGGAAGAAAATAGCGAGAGAGAGAGAGAGAGAGAGAGAGAGAGAGAGAGGAGTGAGAGAGGCATGGATGAAGGGAGAGAGACACCGATAAAATGGAGGAAAGAGAAAGAGACTGAATTATAAAAAACAGAGAGAGAAAGATAGAAAGAGAGAGAGAGAGAGAGAGAGAGAGAGAGAGATAGTGAGGGGGGGGGGGATTAATCATAGAAATTGAGAGCATCTTTTGCTTATGCCCATGTCGGGCGGGAAGAGAGGTCAATATGGAATGTTTTTCATTTGGTGTTGACTGTATGAACGTGCGTTATGTGAGTGCCTACAACAACAACAGCAACAACTGTTACCACTACTACAACTATTTCTCCTCCTCCTTCGTCTTTTTCTTCTTCTTCTTTTTCTTCTTTTACTACTACTACTACTACTACTACTACTACTACTACTACTACTACTACTACTACTATTACTACTACTACAATAATACTACTACTGCTACTACTACTACTACTATTACTACTACTACTACTACTACAACTATCACAACTATTGGGGAGGCATAAACCCCAAACGAACCTCCTGCTATTAGAACTACTACAATTACTACAATGCTACTACTATTACTACCACTACCACCACTTCTATCACTACTACTTCTATCACGAATGTTTCTTCGTATTCTACTACTACTACTACTACTACAATTACTACTACTACTACTACTACTCCTACTACTACTACTACTGCTACTACTACTACTACTACTACTACTACAATTACTACTACTACTACTACTACTACTGCTACTACTACTACTACTACTACTACAATTACTACTACTACTACTACTACTACTACTACTACTACTACTACAATTACTACTACTACTACTGCTACTGCTACTACTACTACTACTATTACTAGATACTTACTGCTCTGGGAAAGTGGTCCACGTCAAAGTAGAGGCCCACAAGGCGCATAGTGCGGAGAAGCGGGAACAGTGTCACCTTGGTGCATCCCTCAAAGTGTGGCAGGGGAGGGTCACGGTACATCTCCTCCACTTGCCGTTTGGCCATCATCGCTGGAAACACGCGATAAATAGTGAATATTTAACCCTTTCAATGCTAAGGACAACAAAATCATCAAGGCTTGCCTATTCTTAAACCAGATGATTCAAGTTTCAATGGACAGACATATATATGCCAAAAGTCTGAATTGCAGGCTTTTGGCATATAATGTAAGTTCACTAAAATCTGATTTATCTGTTATAACAACACGTAAATTATCAAGATTTGTGCATATTTCATTGGGGTTAGAATCAGACCTCGCTGTAAAAGGGTTAACGCATCAAATATGACGCGGCCGGGGTTTGAACTACAGAACTATCGGTTCCAAAGCGTACGCTCTACCTCTACGCTCTACGGTAACACTAACTGCATCCTGCCCGTATCTAATAAACTCCAAACAGTCTCAAGCTTGAGACATCTATTAAAGCTGTACTTACCTGTGATACTGATCTTATCTGTTGACATTTACGGAAGCTTTTATCGGCATTACAATCTTTTTCTTTTAGATTTATCAAAAGTTACTTTAAGACTCACTGGCGATTCTTATCGAATCTAATCACTTGTTTATAATGTATTGGATCATCTAAGTATAAGCAATTAAGTATAAGCAATGCAACGAACATTAAAGGCTTTTGCCTATTAAATCTTGAAAGATCTAGGATTTGAACCAAATCCATCAAGTGGTCAATGAATGGACAGTTTTGATATTTTACTCATTTATATGGTAAATGCTATTTTTGTATTTTTACAATTACTTTTTGTTACCATTATTATCATTATTGTTATTGTCATCATCATCATCCTTGCTATCTTTTTTAGTATAGCAATTATGAATCATTTGCCTGTCCGATTTTTTATTCGAGCAACTTTATAGAATCATCTACCAGTTTGAGGTCATGGTGTGGTTCTCTCTCGTCCACAATAATGATTTGAAGACTTGACCATGCATAATCTCTGAGTGACTGCCATCACGTTTTCTAGTACCTAATTGACTTAACTTTTGTCTAGAAAGACCATAATCGTTTGACAAAGGAAGCTATTTTTAAAGCTACAACATTTTTTATCTGTAAGATATTTACATCAAAATATTCATATCATATCAAAAGTGATGAAGAAATCTTTTTTAATCGAATCCTAAAAACTAATAAACGATAGCGAAAACCGAACAATGAAAGGAAACATGAAATAAGTTCCGAAACGGAGATATTCAAAATACATTATCAACACAGATGATGTAATATTATGGTGTCGAAAAATTTAACTTTAATTATTGTCTACGTCAAATGTTGGAGTAAAAGTACCGATCAATTTTCAGCAAAAAAATCAAACATATTTAGCTTATATTAGCACCATATTGACAAGAATAGCTTGTAATTAAAAAACAGCATACCTGAAACGGAAGGCATCTCACACAGAGCAGAAACCTAAAACACAATCTCTACCTGGCCTTAAAATCACAGGTAAATCCTGTATCCATGAAACTATGAAACTTGATGAAATCTCCAACATCCACTCCCGTGTGCTTCCACCTCGAGAATAAACAGCAACCTAGGACTGCAGATAAGATCTGTAAACGATGGACAGAACAATAAAGTCTCAGAAACAACCATTTAAATAACCCCCACCACCATTTTCCTCCCCCCCCCCCCTCTCCAAACTGAAGCCCCGCAATTCGTAATTACTCAGACTCATTCACACAATGGGGTACCTAGTGTAAATATAGAACCCTGCAACAAAATACACATAGTTTCTACCCTAAATCCCATTTTCCCGTATTCAGCTATGTTTGTTAACTTCCCCCTCCTCTCTCTTTCTCTCTTTCTCTCTCTCTCTCTCGCTCTCTTTCCCTCTCTCTCTCTCTTTCCCTCTTTCTCTCTCTCTCTCTCTCTCTCTCTCTCTCTTTCTCTCTCTCTCTCTCTCTTTCCCTCTTTCTCTCCTTCTTTCTCTCTCTCTCTCTCTCTCTCTCTCTCTCTCTCTCCCTGATAACATACAAACGCTCACACGCAATAATAATCACAGTCCGAATACGCTTTTAGATGTCTCATTACGACAGCAAACAACCATCCCCAAAAGCGATAAAATGGTAAAATCGATTTCAGGCAGTTTCTCGCGATCACCGATTGGGACTAAATTTACGTGACAATGTCAACAAAACCCCATTGCCTGGCGTTATGACAAGGCAGACCATGATTCTCTCTACACTGGCAATCGACTACCAATTACTAATTCTTTCGCCTTTTGTTGTTGTTGCTTTTCTACTTTGTTTAATAATCTGAGATAAACACCTGAACAAGTTAATATTCATGTTGTCAAGAATTGCCCCTTTGTTAAGTAGTTTGGAGAAATCAAGAGAAAACATTAATTATAGTCGCTTTACAATTTTAAGCAGTCAATGTTTACGCCAGTCACATTTCTAAACCTACCCTTTGCTCTTATGTTACTGAAGTAAATAATATGGTCTGGTAAGGATTGTAAAACGAAAAACGTTTTTCTTGATATTTAAAAACTACTTAAGGTGAATGTCCTTATGGTGAAGCAGTAACGTAATGGTGGAAAAAACCCAAAATTTCGATAGTGCAGATAATATCATATATTAAATTTGGTAAGCTCCTTCTTCGTAGCGAGTTTTGAGAGAATGGGGTGTTGTAAATTATATTAATGAGCGTCTTGTTTTATTTGACGAGGTCTGCAATCTTCTTGAAAGTGACGAGACAATGGAAATGGCGACGGAGACTTTCCCCGATACTGGACGAAAGTATATGTCATGGAAGCTACAACATAGCAAGATTTGACAGCTAATTAGCAAATGTGATCAACGTACTTTTTAACTTGTCGGTAACCCTTTCACAGCGAGGTCTGATTTTAACCCAATTGAATGTACAAAATCATGAAAATGTATGTGTTCTTATACCAGATAAATAAGATTTTAGGCATATGTCCGCTCACTGAAATCTGATTCATCTGGTATAAGAACAAGCAAATCTTGAAGAGTTTTGTGTCATTAGCAGTGAGAGAGTTAATACTGCACATTGAATTATGGATGATTCTTACATCACAGAACAACACATACATGTTATCTTACGGTACATGATGGCTCAAAGCATTTTTAAAGAGGCATAAAATGTCATACCATTTATTCAATATCAAACTTAATTGTATCAAAAACTCAGACACAGCTAGCAGTTCCTACTCGTAATGACGTGCTTAACTACATACACCCACACACGACTAAAGCTGTAAAACTCTACAACAATGAATGATTTCATCTTCGTTTCGAAACATAAAACCCCCAGGCTAGTTTAATTTTCTTGCCACCTGTATTATTACATTGAATATTTTGATGCAATTGCAATTTAAAATGCATTTCATATAATGATATAAATAAATCTAATCTATTTTTTTTTCCTTTTTGAAAGAAAGCCTGTGGGTAAGCTTTTCTTTCTTAAAAGCACAAAAGACTTGATATGTTTTTAATAAAGCAGTTTATATCAGCGATAACATCTATCATTCCCTTTCTTGTAGAAGGTGGGTTGCACGATTTGCCCAGAGGAAAGAATGAGCAGCGTGTACAAGCTACATGTAAGTGCTACTATGACAATGTAAGCATATTCCTCTTAAGGTGTGTGTCCACTGGTAGGTTTTAGGAATAGAAAAACGGAATGGAAAAGGCTTGGGTGTTTCAATTGGT
>JAUEKZ010184697.1:511-10697 GCA_031471865.1 Melibe leonina | reverse complement strand
TACGTCTTGTCGGTTAGAGATGCGCTCGCCCATGACAATGGTTAGTGTGTTTTCTATTTCATTTAGATGACTCAAACTTTTTTTTTAGTTTAAATACAGTCTAATTACAATGTCATATTGATTGTATTTTCTTGTCTGGCCCATAATGAGCGGGGCTGTAAATAAAGGATTTTAAGGATTCAGTCAACGACAAGGATTCATCCTCATAGCTTGTCTTTGTGGAGCTCAACCCAGTCTCTGCATAGTGGCAGGATCAAGTCCCGTAGAGTGGTGTGTGTAATAATCGGTCATTTCTTTGTAGAAATGCTTACATGGACGGGACAAGAATCTTGCTGTTGTGAATAACTCTTGACCATCATACGCAATCTTTGCGACGTGGTCTGTGAGACCAATTCTACTATTTTGCTGCATAGTCTCGTATAAAAGGCCCATGAGAACTTGCTTGATTTCTCGAACACTTTGGATTTCACACTCATTATGATCACTTCACGGATTCTTGATTTATCGTTTTCCATAAATGATCGGCGACGATATTGTAATGGGTTTAAACATTATCTCGCCATGATATGCATTACTATGTAGAATTCCATGTATCGTTAGCCGGTATAGAAATATTAACTAATCACCCTATATAATGATCATAACGCTAAGTAAGAAAGAAAAAGCCTGAAAAAAAACAACCCCAAAAACTAGCGCTCAGTCGATCCGTAGCCAGTGGGACAATATTGTCATGTGACTTAATTTGTCCGTCTACTTCATTCAATTCTAAACGATCTACGTCACAGTGAGTTCCTCTGTCACGCTTCAAAAACTGTTGGTGTTGTCTCGATCCCGTTAACACCCCGTTATACCAAATCGGTTAATCGTAATTATTGCTTAATGTCAGCTATTAAAGTCAGCTTTTGAAGTCACCGCTTTTCATCGTTACGCGAGGGGTCTAGTTTTCAGGTTAGATCCGCCTCCGATCTATTGTCATGAAAGGAGGTTTACAACAGTAACACGTTCACGATATCTCTCGTTATTATAGAGTTTGATAGTTGGAAACAACATTTTATTTCTTGGCGGAGTATTAGCGTTCCATTCATTCATGAAACCAAAGACTATTTAATTTGATGTAATTTGGAATAATCACCAATTCATTGATCCGATTAGCTTATAGTAGACTGTGTCCTTACAACATAAATTGAGTTTGGTGAGTTGGGGGTTTTACTGTACTGCTTGTACTGCAACCGTGTCCTGGTCATACTCTAATATTATGTTGGCTAAAAACATGGAGCAATGGGACATCCTTGTAGTCAAATTAACAATTAAAGAGCCAGGAGAGAAACTTTTGATTGAGCAACACAAAAGCAATGTATATATATATATATATATATATATGATAGAATATAATATAAATGTATGTATATACATGAATAACTGGACGCGTCGTGACATTATAATTCGTTGTTTCAATAGGTTCTAAAACCACTGAGCAGCAGATCGTTACCAAATGTTCAACACACATCGTGTAAATAAAGGGGTGTGTTTATAAACCATATCATTTGATTTTAGTTTATGTCTAAAAAATGGCAATTACAACCATGACCCTGTTTCAAGTTTTGGGGTACGTCATTTTTATATTGGTTAAAGGTGGGGCCTGTAATTGTTCAAAATCAAAGATAAGGAACGGTATCAAATGATTAGATATGAGCGTAAAGTATTTATAAATCTAATTATACCCATTTTGTTTCGTTGCTTGCATTATATTGTTGAAGTAACACACATTGTGATTGTGTCCCGTGATTAGACAGGAGGTCGTCTTTTGTAGGGTTGACTTCTGTTTCTTAAAGTCTATTCCCGCAAACAACAAAATATGACTAATTGTTTATTATATGCAATAATTTGTCTTTTAAAAAATAATCACACTACAATTTAACAAACGAAAACAGGGGACCAGCGCCGTAGTGCAATAGACTGTGTGCGTTTGACGTCATAATGGCAACATGCCCGCAACCGATTGAGTAGTGTTCAACTTTTCCCCCTCCCAATTGACACCATAACACAACTGTGTGTGTTTGTATAGTGCGGTCATTTTTGTTAGTATTTTGACTCAACACATATAATCTATTTATAGATATTTCGTCAACCTCAGAACCGGAAGGTAGGGGCTTCTGAAAGCTGTGACTGGATAACATTTCGTGTCAGCCATCTGTTTATTGCTGTGGCAGGTCTAGATAAGTTATCTAGATAGAGAGTTCCGCTTTTGATATGATGTAAAAAGTGTTAAAATGGCGATATAACAGTTGAGTGGGTGGCAAGCACTGGAAATAACAAGAAATGAGTCAAATTTGCAATAATATGCAATGCAGATACGAGACAAAGCCAAAGAAAGCAGGTCTTATTTACTTGCTTTCTGTAACTTTGTTTCTTGTCTGCACTGCATATCATTTTTAATTTGACTCATTAAAAGGACGATAAAAAACTAACAAGGAAAAAAAAAACCCATAAAACAAACAAACAAACTGTTCAATTCACATCTAAAAAGGATAAAGAAAACCTTGTGCAATCGAAACAGTTGAAAAATAGCTCAAATTTAAGCCTAATTACCCCCTTATCTATTTTACAACCATTTGAAATGGTTATCAGAAGCCGTGGCTGTTCACTGGATAAATTACATTACACCGTTGTTACTACATATCTTGTTCTGGTTATTTAAGCAACGATAATGCTAAAAAGTCTGTATTAGGGGGAAATCCAATTTTTCTTTGATATTATACTTACTACTGATAACACTTAAGGGGACCTCCCTACTTCTACAACGCCCCCTCCCCACACCCACCCACCCCTCTCTTTCTTCGTCTCACCTTCTCTCTCCATTTTATCTCTATTCTCTCTCGTCTCTCTCGTCACTCTCTCTCGTCTCTCTATCTCTCTTTTTTCTCCTCTCTCATTCCTCCCTCTCTCTTTCTCTCTCCATTCTATCTCTATCTTCTCTTCTCTTCTCTTCCATCCCTCTTTCTCTCTCTCGTCTCTCTATCTCTCTTTTTTCTCCTCTCTCATTCCTCCCTCTCTCTTTCTTTCTCCATTCTATCTCTATCCTCTCTTCTCTTCTCTTCCATTCCTCTCTCTCTCTCTTCTCTTCTCTTCTCTTCCATTCCCCCCTCTCTCTCTCTTCTCTTCTCTTCTCTTCCATTCCCCCCTCTCTCTCTCTCTCTTCTCTTCTCTTCCATTCCTCTCTCTCTCTCTTCTCTTCTCTTCTCTCCCGACCTCTAACGGCAGGAAGAAGACCTCCCTTTCATTGGTCTCGAACTTCCGACCTATGGGTCTGAGACACTACCATAAGTTATTCTTTCTTTGATTGATAACAGAATACTGTAGACTTCTTGGTTTATGTCCTTCCTCAAGTAGAGAATATAGGTGGTATGTTAAAAATTTTAATGCTTGTGCTTCGGCTCAAATATTCTCCTATATCCCAAACGATTACCGACTTCACTCTCTCTCTCTCTCTTTCTCTCTCTCTCACACTCTTTCTCTCTCTCTCTCTCTTTCTCTCTTTCTCTCTCTCTCTCTTTCTCTCTTTCTCTCTCTCACTCTTTCTCTCTCTCTCTCTCACACTCTTTCTCTCTCTCTCTCTCTTTCTCTCTTTCTCTCTCTCACACTCTTTCTCTCTCTCTCTCTCTCTTTTTCTCTCTCTCTCTCTCTCTCTCTCACACTCTCTCTCTCTCTCTCTCTTTCTCTCTTTCTCTCTTTCTCTCTCTCACTCTTTCTCTCTCTCTTTCTCTCTTTCTCTCTCTCTCTCTCTTTCTCTCTCTCTTTCTCTCTCTCTCTCTTCCTCTCTCTTTCTCTCTCTCTCTTTCTCTCTTTCTCTCTCTCCCTCTTTCTCTCTCTCTCTTTCTCTCTCTCTCTTCCTCTCTCTTTCTCTCTCTCTCTTTCTCTCTCTCTCTCGGTATATCTTATGCATGCATGTATGTATGCATGTGTGTATGCATGCGTGTATGTGTGTGTGTGTGTCTGCGTGTGGTTTTCCCCTGCAGTGACAGACTAACACACAAACCTTCACACCCTTACATCTAATCGCTCTCTAGGCCTACCTGTGTCTCGGGTTAAACCCTTCCCAGACATACATACCGTCTCTTGTCCTCTTCCTTATTCAAAGTTGTCTACGCCCCTACCACCCCTTCTTCTTCTCCTTCCACTTCTTCGTCTTCTTCCTTTTCTTCTTCTTCTTCGTCGTCGTCATTATCTTCTTCTTCGCCCACTTCAGTTTGGTCGATCACCTTAGTTCCTTTCTTCTGATTCTTACTTCTTACCTCCACGCCACCCCACCCCTTACCCCATTTGATTTGCTTTTACTTTTTGTTCCTCCTGTCACTGGTCTTGACGCTTCTTTTCCTCCTCCTCCTCCTTTTCCTCCTCCTTCTCCTCCTTTTTCTCCTTCTCCTCCTTTTTCTCCTCCTCCTCCTTTTCCTCCTCCTCCTCCTCTTTCTCCTCCTCCTCCTTTTCCTCCTCCTCCTCCTCCTTTTCCTTCTCCTCCTCCTTTTCCTCCTCCCTCCCTTTTCTCCTCCTCCTCCTTTTCCTCCTCTTCCTCCTCCTCCTTCTCCTCCTCCTTTTTCTCCTCCTCCTCCTCTTCCTCCTCCTCCTTTTTCTCCTCCTCCTCCTCTTCCTCCTCCTTTTTTCTCCTCCTCCTCCTCTTCCTCCTCCTCCTTTTTCTCCTCCTCCTCCTCTTCCTCCTCCTTCATCTCCTCCTTCCCCTTCTCCTCCCCATCTTATAATTGTTGGTCTTTACTATTCTTCTTCTTGCTCCTCCTCTTCGTCCGTCAGCTTTTGTCCTGAATCGTTTCCATCTGAATCCTTCACTTTTTATTGTTCTTGCTTTTTTTTTTTGCGTTTTCGGGGTTGATTTTCTCAAAGATTCGTTTTTTTAAAGTTATTCGAATTAATGCATCAATCTGCAACATTTTCAGACATCACAATGCTTTCATGTGGTTGAAGATATTCCTAGTAAGAATAAAAGAAGATAGAGAGATTGTTTTTATCATGAACAAATAAACACACACACACACACACACACACACACGCACACACACACACAAACACACCCACGGCCGACATGCAGACGCAGACCCCACCATAGACTAGCTAGGTAAAGCCTTATCCAATCTTACCCTATTATTCGTGTCTTTTCAAGTTTCCCCATGTTCGTGAACTTTAAACTTGGTGCAGTTCTCACCTGTAAGCATTGGGGCGCGAGAACAAAAGCTAAGATGTGCATACAAATTAACTCTTTTCCATACAATTATTGCCTCAAAGGAAGTTATCAATCTAGCCAGTGAGGACATCTTTTGTGTAGGCTTTAAGCCCTCGCTGCCCTTCCTCGAGATAGACTGACAAGCAAACTTTATTTTTTGTGCTTGTTTTGTTCATTCATGTGCACACTGAAAAATCGGGGTTATCTTCATAAAATGACCTTCGAAATATGGTTTAAAAAAATTAATGTTATGAAAACACAATTTAGAACCCATTTCTTGGTGGTATTGTTGTTGTTGTTTTTTGTTTGTTTTTTTTTCCTTAAAAAGCATTCCCCAAGTTCTGGAATACACACTTTTGGAAATTCAAAGCAGAGTGTGTGGAGACCCTAAACAGGCGGCTAAAGAAGGTTTAAAATATTCCTCCTACAGTGACGGGTTCTAAGCTCAATTCAACACCTTTGTCTCGGATTCCTGATCAGATTATGCACCGGGATCGTTTATTTTGGTACCCGGTGAAGAACAGTGCATGTCATTCTGAGGGTAAGATATTTTAACGATAGTTTAGGCTCACGCTAAGAGTCAGGCTTTTGGCATATGTCAGCTCACTGAAATCCGCTTTATCGGGTACAAGATAACGTATAATTTCAATACTTGCATATTTTAGTTGTGTTAGAATCAGACCTCGCAGTGAAAGGGCTAATTATACGATTTAGTTATGTGAGACAGATGGAAAAAAATGTTTTTGTCCACGGAAAAAAGCCCAGGACCAAAGCAACCCTCTTTGGCATTTGAATAGAGATCCTCGATATTCTTTGCTAGGTTCCAACAAAATACGATTAGATCCGTCACACAGAGACAAGTCCAAGATTCTTCTTTCATCACCACCTTCACTTTGTCGCGATCACTTTCGGTCTCGAAGTTGCGACAATAATAGGTTGGAGACCAGTTTGGTCTCTTCGTTTCTTCAAACTTATGAGAATATCATTACAGCTGAGTAAGTAAATAAATACAGACTGAACCATACAGCCAAAGATTCTCTCTATAAGTCAATGAACTTTCATTGCACAGGGATATGAATCTCTGGAAGACTGAAATTCTTGAAGAAGACGGGGTTGTCCCCATTAGTCTTAATGTTCCAAGTCCAAGCAACTTCTAATAAGAGACAGTCGAGGATTACTGGGCCAAAGCCCGATCGATATACTGAGTTAAGTCGTACAATACTCCAGATTCTTATTAACGAATTTGGGATGAGATTTTTAACCATGAAACAACCTGAGCAGTAAGTATAATAGATAAGTTTGTCCTAAGTTTAAGACTTTGTACACTCTGCGTCTGAATACGTCACCAACAGCGGGCTTACTTCGCCTGACAGATAACAATGTAAATATGTGACCGATCATTATGTTATATCTCCTACCACGGTGAGTGACCTTATAATCCAAGACCAAGCTGAAATGTTCAGCCCCCGTCCAGTTGTCACAATGCAAGCCCGGGTGAGACTGAAACTCACAGACACACGAAGGACGCAGTACCGTAGGGTCAAGATTTAGATATGAATGAGACGAATGTAAAAGTGGACGGCGCCTGGGACGAAGAAATTGATATCAACTTACAACCAACCAAAGCTGAATGGCGTTCCCTACCACACGTTTATCAATTAACTTGTACTTTCTGACAGACAAGGATGACAAAGACGCATTGACGGAGCTTGCCTCGTGACCTCCGTCCCAACCCTTCTCTTTTACAAACCGTGGACGCCAAGGCACATAATTCATTGCTCCGCGTTTACAGCAGATTTCAAAATACACAAACATAACAAGTCATTGCCAAGCACAGTGTTAGCGTGAAAGTGAAAGCTAGAAAAACAAGATGAAAGGAAATCAAAACAGGATAAGCAGATTTCAATTAACAAAATCCAACGCGTGTTGTTGTTTTCGATTACATATTCCTAGAGCGGGGGAATTGGAGAAGCTCATAGTGCGCCTTTTACCTGTCGAATGGCTGGTTGTTTTTGTGAAGGTTGTTTGGGGGTTGTTTGCTTATGTTTTTCAACTTTTTCTTGCCTTAACATTCCTGCATAATACAACAAAGACTTGATTAACCGATTACTCCCCTCCTATTCCGTTCACTCATCACTGCTTAATTTATCCTCCTCTCTAGCGATTGAGCCTTTGGTCGGAAGGCTCATCTGCTTTCTTATTCCTTTTGTGTGTATGTGTCGCTTCTTTATGTCGTCTTGGTCTATTGAGAGGGCCTTATTTTATGCACTTTGTTTAAAGGCACACATCATGGTTACCTCCAGTGTTAAAGTCCTAACCTGTAGAGTACTGGGACCCATACAGCCTGGGCTTATCCCCGTTACTGTAGTGTGAAGCATGGAAAAGGGTTGTAATATGTAAAACTTTCCGAGAAAACGGATTACAAAACAAAACTGGACATTTCGGCAAATGGCCCTTCATCAACAAAACATTAAAAAACGACACCAAAATGCCCGAAATGTCCAGGTTTGTTTTGTAAACCGTTATCTCGGAAATTTTAAGATATCACAACCCTGTTTCCATTTTATTCCATTTCAAATTTCCCCAGCAGCTCCATTTTAAGGTGAAGCAGAGAAATGGAAATGAATGCTACCCTCTGAACAGCACGCTTGCCTGTGGGAGGCAAGCACTGGGAATCATAGGGCGCGAACCTCTTCAGCAGAATACGGTAAAAAAAAAAAAGGCGGTAATCATAGAGCAGATAACCGGATTCAGATTAATTTTGAACTTGAAACATTGAATTTGGAGTTCCCAAGATGCTCGGGTAAAACCTAATTCGTCGTATAAGTATTAAATGGAGTCTTCTAATTAGTTGATAGTGTTTGTTATTAAAACGGCATTGCTCGCAGTCCATGACTTTTCAATGTTTCTATGTTTTGAAGAATCAAAAAAAAAAGAAATCCATCTTAAAAATTTGATTAACTATGTCATGGATTACCTGCATATATCTTATGAAAATGTAATTATTGTTGAGTTTTGTTGATTTTTGTTTTTTTTAAAAAGAAAAACGAAGTTGTTGTAAGAGCACAAAAAACAACGTGTCGGGCCTATGCCTTCATGAAGACAAAGACGACAGGTTATAATTACATAAAGAACATAGAAAGATGCAAAGAATACATTGACCAAAAAAAATAAAAAAGTAACAAAATAAATTTAAAAAGCCGATTCCTTAATCATGCAGTTGTAAGCCATGGTTTGGTACCAGTTTTAGTTTCCTACAAGCTGGGTGAAGAAAGGGAAATTAACCAAAGGAAACGATGGTGAATGACGACGGTCAACATGTGAGTGAGACGGGGACGGATGATTGGGGTGTCATAGAGAGCCAAAGTGCCTAGCTACATTTCTCCATGGCATGATAGGACACTCATTGAAAGCAGATTATAACTTTTGACAATAGGAAGAAAGTTCACCAGTAGCAGATTTAACACCCAAAGGATTGAACAACGTCCATACACATTCTCTCTCTCTCTCTTTCTCTTTCTTTCTATCTCTCTTTTTTTCTCTCTTTCTCTCTCTCTTTCTCACTCACTCTCTCTCTCTACCTATATTTCCCTCTCTCTCTCTACCTATCTCTCTCTCCCTCTCTTCCATCACTCGCTCGTCATCCCTCTCTCTTTCTCCCATGTGTCTCTCTCCCTCTCTTTCTCTTTCTCACCATCTCTCCTCTCTTCTTCCCCCCCCCCCCCTTGCTCTCTGTCTCATCATTCCTCTCTCTCTCTCTCCCATCTCTCTCTTTCTCTCTCTCTCTCTTTCTCTCTCTTTCTCACCATCTTTCGATCTCTAACGCCATTCCCCCTTCTCTCTCCCTCCTTCACTCTTCCACTCTCTCTCTCTCTCCCTCTTTCTCTCTATTTCTCTCCCATGCCCCCTAACAAGCTCAGTTCACCGTCCCGGTCCCATTCACCACCACTCCACGTTTGAGTACAATGAGACACTAAGGATGAGCCACCTTTTTACCTGTCACTGACGATAGAATGGAATTTGCCCTATTAGCAAGGGTCCCAACAAATTGGGATCCACCCCTCCAGAGTAAAATGAAATTCATTCCTCGGTGTAGTGTTTCATCCAGTATAACCCCCCCCCCCCCACCCCCTCCCGCCCACCCACCAAATAAAAAAACCGAAAGTAGTAGACGGGGACTGTATTCAAATAAAACTTATTTCATTCCATTCTAGTTTGGATGGAGACTTGCGTTTGTCAGAAATGGCCAGAAACAAGGTCAAGAGCAAAGTAAATTGACATGCAATGAATTATGAATTTCTAGACATTACAGGAGCTATGTAGTGGGGAGCAATTAGTGTTAACACAGCAAATATGTGGGGGTTTTATTTGAAGGGTGGGGGGCTACTTTTTTTTGTGTGTTTTTTTTGCTTTTTGGTTTGTTTGGTTTTTTTTTGGTTTTTTTTTTTCTTCTCTCTGTTTTTTTTTTGTCCTGAGTCTCATTCCTCACACCGCTGGTGATAATTTGTGAGCACGTACCTTTTTAATAAGATCCACCATATTGTTATGAAAATCAATTCATTTCATTCTTTTCTTCAACGAGTAAATCGAACCGCGGCTTTGTGGGGTGTAAAATATTTTCCCATTTAAGCTCACCTTCTTGAGCTGCATTTGAAGTTTGGCGGATAATCTCCATTGTCCGTAATTAACCTTTGAATTTTGTATTTTACCCACAGCCACTTCGTGTTTTCAATAGAAAATTTTCTAATTAATCAAGGTATTTGTTTCACAGTTCCACTTTTTTTACATAGGCACGCACAAAAATTAGCCCTTTTTTTTACTATTGAATTGGTGAAAGAAAAATCTCAGCGCCCAAAAAATATTTTAACGAGCGTACTAAGCTGGAGCGGGGGGGGGGGGGGGGGGCTGGCAGAGATATAAAAAACAAAGTGTACAAACAAAAAAAAATAAAAAGTA
>JAUEKZ010184675.1:1802-11802 GCA_031471865.1 Melibe leonina | reverse complement strand
GCGGAAATACAGGCAGCACTGTCCCTATCGTGATGTAGCATGGAGCGAACTAATGCCACGAAACTGTATGTAACTCATGAATAGAACCTTGCCTCTCTCAATCACGCGGCACGGGGCGTAACTCGTACATGACATGACACTGCTGATGCAGAGTACAGAGTACAGACCCGTGGAAGGAAACCACCCAGCAACTCATTCTAGAATATTCATAGCCAGCCATATCATGATGCCCAGCCATTTTACAAAAGGTTTTATGTGACACTAGCAACTATTATTTTCATCCTCCTTTCTTAGTACTAGAGTAAAGAAGAGAAAGGTAATAATAAACAGGAAAAAGGGAGACAACGGCCTTATTCTTAGTATTACACATTTTGCGAAGCAAATAAACAAATTCAATATAGTCCAATTTCAAAACACTAGTAACATATGATTAAATTTTGATCGTCTTTGTTGAATTTAAATTGACTATTAGTTTATTTGCTATGGAAAAGGTACATAAGATTGTGGAACAGCTTGCCAACAATTCGGTCCAGCCGAGTCGGTCGGTTGGTCTAATTGGAAGAGAAAGAAGAAAAAGAAGTAGAGGATCTCAAAACGAAGCTTCGAATCAAACATTCGAAAGGTATTCGTGTATTCAAGATAATACGTATCTTGATCAAAAGTACAGTATTATGTAGTATAAAGACAATGCTTTTTTCCACCACGAAACTTGTTCTGAAAACATCATTTCCTGTTGTGCTGGCAAAAAATAATGGCCGTGGTCTTGCAAATGATTGAACATTTTGACTTTTGAACTTTGAATTGAGCAGAAAATGGTCAAAAGTAGAGGAATTCATATCTCGTAGTTTACCATGTTTGCATTATACTGGCTTTTATGTGACCATGATATTATGAACAGCATGATATTGACCAAATATCATAGCATCGGAACAACCTATAATTCTATTTCGAGACCATTTTGCACGCCAATCACCTCATCTTTGTGACTTTAAAACTTTTCTTTTGAAGAAAAAAATGGGAATGGTCTCTGAAAAAAAAACCCGAAAGAAACTGACGGTAAAACAATACCCACCTAGACACAGGCACAGCACTTATATCATTTATTGTAATTGCCCCATCGGGGATGTTAACCCTTAACTGCGAGGTCTGATTCAAGCCCAACTGAATTACATGCAAAATCGTAAAAATGTACGTGTTCTTATACCAGATAAACCAGATTTTAGTGAACTAACATATGCCAGTTCACTGAAATCTGATTTGTCTGGTATAAGAACAGGCAAGTTTTGAGGATTCTGATGGCCTTAGCAGTGAAAGGGTTAAAAAATATTGATTTTGAACTGAACCACACCAATAAATCAAGAATTAAAAACACGGTGTTAATGAATTATACAATAACAGCATTGCTATAAATTATAAAGCAATTCTTTCATTCGAAACACCAGGCAGGAATATCTTGAATATTCTCACATACAACTTTCTACATGGGTCACTCTTCCTTCATACTTGACTAGATAGTGGTTAGATTTGTCTCCCCTCTTTTTATTGAGTACTTCAGAGGAGGCGCTGAAATTAGATATGACCGCGAACTTCCCCATTCTCGTTCCCAAATACCACGCCCTTCCCCTCTCTTTCCCTCTTATCTCCCGTCTCCCCTCCCCATCTATCGTCTTCTTCTTCATTTCGGGGAAGGGGGAGGGAGGGGGTGTGAATATGATGATGATGATGATGACGATGATGATGACGAGGTTAACGAGAGAAGAAGGATGAATATTGAAGAAGAGAATGAATGGTGGTGAGGACAGGGGGAACTGGGTGATTGATGGCTTCTCCCTGTGTGTGTCTGGACCGTTAAAGGGTGGTGGTGAGGGTAGTGGGGGTGTGGGGGTGTTCGGGTGGAGGATCAGGCGGGGGGGGGGGAGGGTTGAGTGGGAGGCGGTCGGTGGTCGAGGTTGGCTGGATGGAGAAATTCATAATAATAATAATGATATGAAGGGACGACAAGATAGTTTGATTGGGATATAAAGGATCCTGGGTTGAACCAGGGGGAGGGGATGATAGATCGACGAGGGAAGGGAAAAATACAATAATGAGACGGGGGATGACATCATAACATGAAGATAGAGAGAAGAGAAAAGAGAGAGAAAGAGAGTAAGGTAGAAGGAGACAGAAAGAGCGTGTGAGAGGGAAAAGAAGTAAGAAAGAGGGAAAGAGAGCAGAGAAGAGATAGAGAAGAGGGAGAAAGAGATAGAGATAAAGAGAGAGAAAGAGTAGATAGGAAATAGAGAGGGGGTAAGACATACGGAGAGAGAGAGACAGTCAGATAGACACTCGCACACATACGCATAAAAAGAGAGAGAGAAAGAGAGAGGGGGGGGGGCGTGAAAGAGAGAGAGGGGGCTATGAAAGAGAGAGGGAGAGGGAGAAGTTGGTTGGGACGGGTGATATGTGAATGAGAGCGAGAAGGTAAGAAGATAAATAGATAGACAGATAGGTGGAGAGAGAGAGAGAGGGAGGGGGAGAGGGGGTAGATAAGAGTAGGGGTGAATGGATAGATCAGTAAAATGCATAAACAGACTGGCAAATATAAATCATATAACGTTAAAATACTGTTTTGATGCTTATGATTAGTCGTTTCATACCCGTTTGCACCAAAAAAAAAAGAAAAAAGAAAGAAAGCCAAACGCACCGATAAATTATCATTTGCCATAAAATTGACATTGAATCGGAACAAAAACTCTATTCTCTATTCAAACGTGACGGAGCAAAAAAGAGAAGCAGTCTTCAAGCCATGTCCATAAACTACTACTCCCCACCCCTTAAACACTTTAAAAAACCAAACAAAAAAGAAACGAAAAAGAAAACAAAAATTAGAATCAGGCTAATCAAACAGAATAATTAGAAAACCCAACAAAACTCACAAAACACCACACAAAAACAGTTTAAAAGCTCTCTCCTTTCTACTTGTAAACTCACAGGTGGCCTGAAAAAGGAAAGCTCGGAAACGCTCGTCTCGTGCGTTTTGCAAAGCATGTGCACCGCCCCACAGTGCTCAAAGATCACATTACGTTTAATAGAGGACGCCGTGAACACAAGTAAAGTGCGCATCTTTCAAATACGTGCGTCGCTATTGTAGCACCAGTTTTTAATTAATATCATCCTTTTTTATTTCAAATTTTCAGATACGGATGAAATCTACGCCTGGGGACAAGGAAACAGTGACCAGTAAGTGTGTGTGCGTGTGTGTGAATGTGTGTGTGTTTGCGTGTGCCTGTGTGTGCGTGAGTGTGTGTGTATGTGCGCACGCGTGTGTGTGTCTGTGTAGGTGCGTTTGTGTGTGTGTCTGTGTGTGTACGTGTGTGTGTCTGTGTGTGTGCGTGTGTGCATGCGTGTGTGCGTGTGTGTGTATATGTGTGTATGTGTGTGAATGTGTGCGTATGTGTGTGTGTGCGTGTGTGTATGTATGTGGGTGTGTGTGCACGTGTGTATGTGTGCGTGTATGTGTGTGTGCGTGTGTATGTGTGTGTATGTGCGTGTGTGTATGTGTATGTGTGTATGTTTGTGTGTGCGCGCGCGTGTGTGTGTTTATAATTTTGCGCGTGCTTTGTGTATGTTTATTTTTTCTTTCTTTCTCTCAACTGTTTAAATCCTGACAATAGCTCTAATTATGACGCTCCGTTTTATTATTATTCAAACATAGCAATTGTTGTTCAATCTAGATCCCATTTTGCGCATCATCTCCCCTTCATACAAAATGCTCATCAAGACTGCCGCTCGGCGCTGGAACTCGGCTTGTCTCTCGCCTCTGCCCTCCGGCGGCTCTTGAGAATAATCCTTAGAAATATGGCGGAGAGATGTTTGATTGGGACTAAAGAGGACAGGAAGATCCGTCTCTGAATGGCTTAATTATGCTGCAAGGTGTTACAACGTGCGGTTTTTTTTATTTGGTCCGGCTTTCCTATCAGGAAGTAACGCTCGTGAACAGAGTTTTGTCTTTTGTTCCAATGTTTGTGTGGAATAAATAATGACGCATTTTTCTGTTTGTTGTTCTAGTCCCTTCTCTGGTACCGCTTTCAGAGGCTCTGTTATACTGCATGGGCAAGGCATCCAGCGCTTGGCAGGGGGCTTGCCCTCGGGCCAAAAATATGCTACGTATTAACCGCAGTCATGAACGTAGTTAGTTTTTACAAGATTATAAGATAAAGCTTAGGTGCCAGCCACCGCTTTAGGACTAAGCAAGCGGCGCTATAGAAACTTGACAGGAAAATCGAACCCGCGATGAACCCTCGTTGAAGGAACTCAAAGAAAGGCACTCGTGAATAGGACATGCGTTGACAACCACCAACCGAGAATCATGAAGAAATTGAACGTCGAAATAGCAAAAAGAAAGAAAGAAAAAAATAAATAATGATAAAAAAAAGCGTGGCGGGGAAGGCTTTCGGCACGCGCGTGTTTTGTAATAAACCGGCGCTGGCCCCCTAGCGTAAGGGGAGAGCGGCCTTCTTCTCAGCCTCTTGTCCGCCTCCAAATTTCATTACCTCGCCAATTTCCTGCCTCAACCTCCACGGTTATGTGTATTACCTCGGAAAATTATCTCGGGTTTTTTGTTTTGTTTTGTTGCATTATTGTTCCCTCCCCCCACTTGTCCCACTGGTTGCGTGGCTATGTTCTGTGTGGCACCAGTCGTCGACTTCCCTCTTTGCATCAGAGTAGGCGTTCAATTACATTGATAGTCTTTTCAACAGGAATTCAGGGGCTGTATGCCTCAGGCATTGTCATGCAAAGAAGTTAGGTAATCCCCTCCAAATAAAAAAGAAAGACAGAAAGAGTTAGTAATGATAATAACGCGGTACTGAAAACATACGAGATTTGAGAGGAAATGGACTAATTCCTTAAGCAAACAAATCTCAATCAGATGTGATTTTAGGTGACTCGAAATCCATTTCAGTCCACTCGTATTGAGAATCTAAGTACCGGGACAGACAAAATTCACTTTGGCTTAGTAATTTTTTTGTTTTGTCTCATAGAATAATAGAATACTAATAAAAGGTGTCTATAAAAGGTGTTAGTTTAAAATTATGACATCTCCTCTACTACAGACACAAAGTACCATCGGACATGTAATAAAGAGATTTAGATGTTAGAGAGCTAATAAAAAATATTTGCAAAGGTGTTGGTTTAATTATCATGCCGTCTCTTCCATTGTATACAAACCAGTTGAAAGAATGTAGGCCGACCACTTCACACCTTGTCGATGGTTTCGGGGGATTTTGTATCGTTGCAATAATGGTTGATGGAACAAAGGATTTATGTCAGAGTCTGGAGAGGCACCTTGTCCATGATGCAATAGCCGATGTATGGGTTGGTTGTCAGGTTAGTAGTTATATGAATGTGGATATACATATTTAATTGTATAGATATAGATTGATAAGTAGAAAGATAGATAGATAGATAGATAGATAGATAGAAAGATGGATGTATGGACGGGTGCATGGATAGACGGATGGACGAATAGATAGATGGTTAGATAGATAGATCGATAGATAGATAGATAGATAGATAGATAGATAGATAGATAGATAGATAGATAGATAGATAGATGGATGGATGGACGGGTGCATGGATGGACGGATAGAAGAAAGGATAGATGGATAGATATATAATTCCTCTTTTCCATTGTCGGAGGACGTCAGCATTCCTCATAACATGATGTTTTTATGGCAGCCATTTTATTTGGTTGAAGAAATCGTGCGGATGTAAAGGTAAAGGAGAGGCTGAGCAAATAGACGGGGGTTAAACCCCGGGTCAATTGGCCAGGGTGGGGGCTCCGTTTGTCATTCTCTAATGGCATTTAGATAGTAGTAACCGCAATATATGACGGAATCATAAAATATGTTATTACAGGTTCTCGCGAGATGGAAACGTGAAAGTAAAATAAATAATGATTACGAAAAACATAAATGAACTGGTTCAAACCATTGATGCAAGCAAATATGCAAAATGTAGACGTGCTTACGCAGTGCTGACAAAAAATAAATAAAATAAAACAACAATCATAACCCAAAAATAAATAAATAAATACGATAACAATTAAAAATTATAATAAACCAGCAAAAAAAGAAGTATTATTAAAAAAGGAGTTTTAACCCGAGACATGCCACGGCAACCCCGCCTGGCCATTAGCAACGACAACGAACGTGTTTATATTTTTGTTTTTGTAAATGGCGACAGAGGCGGGGGGCACCAGGCAGGGGCGGCGTGTAGATTGGCTCCATTTCAGGGCAGAGTACACACCACACGTCGCCCTGCTGACGCCCCCGCTGTTCCTCCAACCTTTTCCAATTTCAATTTTTTTTTTTTTTTGTTGAAGACAAAACTTGAACCGGCTCCGTGTAGTTAAAGTGGTAGAGCGTCGGCCTCGGAACTGGTAGGTCGGGGGTTCGAATCCCGGACACATTATCATACCCAAGACGTTAAAAATCGGCATTTTGGCAGTTTTCACGGTCTGGCGCTCGGCATTATAAGAAACAGAGCTAAGACTGGTTGGTCCGGTGTCAGTATATTAAGACTGGGTGAAATATTCGAGTGAGCTCTCCGTTTATCTATATGTGCCAGCTCGTTAAATTATATAAACAGCTCCGCCTTTGATATGACCTTAATTGTGATTTTAAAAAGTATTGCGTAGCTGGCAACAACGCACCCTTCAAGACAAACTATAGGGTGAGGTATGATGATTATTGTTATTGTTATTTTTACGAACCGCTGTTTCCATTTATTCATAATTAAAAGTCAATTATAATTTGGTATGAAAGCTGATACTAGACTACTCATCATTTTTCAAACAAGAAAACGCATTTAAAATACGATACATTTCTAAACACACTATTTGTGCAATGATAACGAAGGTTAATTGTGACAAAACAGGGAGACACCCTGACACACCCCCTGCCACTTTGAACGTCTACCTGGATTTTGTCGGCAACCTTTCGTGTTAAAGGTGAGGAAGAGGGGAAAAAAGATGGCATTTCTATCATTAGCAATCAGCTTATTATGTATGGAATGGAGCGTGTTCACGGCGTAGGTACTTAAAATGCCGGCCTTAGATTTTACCGCAGCTTAAAATCTGCTGCACTACATCATAGAAGTGAATCATGATGTAAAGGAGATTGCGTGGCCTTAGATGGGATGGAAATACAGCAAGGTCTGAGTCTAACCCACATGAGATATTCAAGATCTTGAAAAAGTACGTGTTCTTTTACCAGATAAATCAGATTTCATTGAACTGACACAAAAGCCTGAAACTCAGACTTTTGTCATATGTCAGTTCACTGAAATCTCATTTATCTGGTATAAGAACAGGCAAATCCGGAAGATTTTGGTGCCCTAAGCATTGAAAGGGTTAAAAGTAGAGGCAATTAGATAAATGTAATTTAGGATAAGTATAATCTGTGGGTAGAATGACAGATAGATAGTATTATAGATGTATAGAAGGATAATCCGTTCTCTCGGAAACGTTTACATTTTAAAACTTTTTTTTTATTCCACGATGTAGTTTCCAGCAGCTCCTTTTTCATTTTTTACCTTGAAACCTGAGTGTTGTCTCTGCTGAAACTGTGGATCACCCCGTATTCATTTTCAGTTGAGTGGGACGTCTCTTGGAAGCATCTAATTGTTGTTTTGTTCCCCTGATACGGGCGGCGATGGAAATTTAAAATTTAGGATTCCATCTCTGATCTAATCTATGTAAAGATGACTTGGCTATTTTGACCATGGGAGCAACCCTTGCCTTCATTTCTTACAAATTTACGAGCTCATCTTCTAGACTGGCTAAAGGAAAGTGGTGACATGATGGGGTCGCCGAGGTTGGGCGATAAAATAGTTTACGATGACAGAACACACAGTATCGGGTCATGCACAGAATCCACAATTGCCCCTCTTTCTTTTCAAGTTGCCCAGCCTTGTCAGTCATTATTGAGACTGGTTGCTTTATGCATTACGTGGAAGTGGTTGTCATAGCTTTAAAATGCGTGTGTTTCTAAGTGTGTGTGTGCGTGTGTGTGTGTGTGTGAGAGAGAGAGAGAGAGAGAGAGGGAGAGGGAGGGAGAGGAGAGAATGTGAGTGACAAAGAGAGAGAGATATAGAGAAAGAGAGGGAAAGAGAGAGAGAGAAGGAGAGAGAGAGAGTTGAGATAGAGAAAGAGAGGGGAAAATACAGAGAGAGATATATAGATATATAGAGAGAAGGAGAGACAGAGAGAGAGAGAGAGAAAGAGAGAGAGTAGAAAGGGAAGGGGGAATGGCAGAGTTGAGTCTGCCAGAACTGTCCTGTCTCTTGCTCCATATTTTTGTCGTGTCCATTCTTTGCCTTTGTAGTTCATAAACGAATGAGTAATATAATAGATAATAAAACGTTAAAACCATCATTCAGGAATACCATAACAAACGACCTGTGTCTGTTGCAGTACCTTGTACATAATGCATAGAGAGAGAGAGAAAAGCAACACGAAGGTTGGTGGGATTTTCGTGGGGTGTGTCTGAAAATGTCATGTTACTGGTCTCCAGGGACGCTCAAAGTTCAAAATTTCCAACACGTCGCAGTTTATAATCAAATTATTTGACCATTCTTTTTGTGTGCACTCGGAGAAACAGATCGAGTGCTGGTACTTCGTTATGCAGTACTGTTAGATGGCAAGTCTGAGGTGGCAAAAGGCCATGAATTAAAGAAAAGTTTTGTGAATAGTAACAATATATTTTTTCTCAAGTTCACTGGAAGACACTTCCCTATTTAATTTCTGTGTCTGTGCCTGTTTGTTGCTCAGTCTGCCCGTATGTTTTAACCCTTTCACAACATGCTATTATAATATGATGCTAACCAAACCGAAATATGGTAAATCTTCATAAATGTTCTTATATCATTACCTGATAAATCATCTTTTAGAGAACTGGCATACATCAGTCCACTGAAATATTATTTATCTGGTTTTGGAACAGGCAGCATTACTATATCCTGAAATTAAGTACAGTATACACTTTTAAAGCTCTTCTTTTGTATTCAAAACTACCAGACATAAATTGATGAGAAGCGAATTGTTTATAAAAATTTCGAACTTTTAGGATGACACAGTTTTATTATATGTTCTTTTTAATGTTTTTTTTCTTTTGTAATATAGTGTCTGATTGGTATTTGCGCACGCGCGCGCGTGTGTGTGCATATGTGTGCGCGCGTGTGTTATATATAAGTGAGTGTTATGTATTTACCCGGTTATCTGTTTTATTTGGTAATTCTTAAACCATCCCAGACGAGTATGGAAATCAAATAGCCTGTTCTGTAGCCCGTCACTTAACCCCCCCAGACGCCCGCACCGCTACCAAAATAAATAAAAATCTTACCAACACTTACAGTAGCTATCTAGATACAGAGAAGCAAAACCAAAGTCTAGACTAGATAGCTGGCAGCTCTAGTCTAGTCTAGTTTCACTGGATCTTACGTACATCATCGATTCGACTCTCAAAGAAGTGGCCGACTCCGGGTTTGATCTTTAGGCTCCTCAATGCGATATCGCAGCCTTTATTTATTGCTTCTCCTCCATCTTCTCCCGCCATTCAGGAGTCGAGCCAATGTTTGTTTGCTGAGACAGGGAGGCCGAAAGCTCATGACTCTTCCGGCGATTTCATTGAGCACGGGGCGATAGGCCGAGCTCCCAATACATTGTCTTCGGGGCTCCTTTCCATCCACATCATTTCCAATTTTATCAGGCTTGATTTGACGCGTGGCCCCGTCTAATATTTGTCCAATCTTACATGGCCTCTTGATTGTGGCCAATTTTGGGAGGGGAGCCACGGCTGCCCTTTTGACTTAGGGTGGTGTAATAAAGTTTTGCGTGTTCTTGTGTTTTGTGTGTGTGTATGTGTGTGTGTGTGTGTGTGAGTGAGAGAGAGAGAGAGAGAGAGAGAGAGAGAGAGAGAGAGAGAGCTTGTGTGTGTGTGTGTGGGGGGGGGGGATA
>JAUEKZ010184653.1:0-11604 GCA_031471865.1 Melibe leonina | reverse complement strand
TCATAATTACTTTTATTATTATCATCATCATCATCATCCTTATTATTATCATTATTATTATTATTAGCATTATTATCATCTTCATTTTTTTTGTTTATTATCATTAATATCATCATTATCATCATTATTGATGTTGTTGTTGTATTGTTATTATCATTGTCAAACTGTTTACCTCCATACAAGCGGTCCTTTTTAGCGTCCATAGTTTGTCAAGATAGAAAAATAGACCGCAACCCATCATTGATGTTTGCCTCCGGTCTGTTGACCTTTGGCATCGCACGTCCTGTTGCTGACTGCGGACCTGTCGGGACTGACAAATCACCCGTAGCATACCAATACCTTAATTAGCACGGTACTGCCGAATATACGATCCATCTCATTTGTTGACTTGGACATTCGCGGCACTATACATACTCAAGTAGAGACTTTCTTTCTATCAGTCTCTTTCTACTTTTCTGTCAAACTTTGTCTATGAATATCTCTCTCTCTCTCTCTCTCTCTCTCTCTCTCTCTCTCGCTATATCTCTCTCTCTTTCTCTCTCTCCGTATCTCTTTCCGTCTCTCTCACCCCGTCTCTCTCTCTCTCTCTCTTTCTCTCTCCCCTCCCCTCTCTTTCTCTCTCCCCCACCTCACACACACATATATATATAAACATATTCTCTCTCCCTTCCCCCCGCTCTCACTCTCTTTCTCTCCCCCGTATCTCTCTCTCTCTCTCTCTCTTTCTCTTTCTCTTCTAAATAAATACACTGTTTACACTTACATAATGAAAGCGTTTATAAAAACTTTAAACACCTGAATGTGGGAAGATCAAGCGGCACTACATGGGACCACTACGAAGCATTGCATAACAGGAAGTGCAGATACAAAGCAGAATAATACCCCGCTTTCACTTTCAGCAACAAAAATTACATCATTATAGTATTACGGTACGTAGTTTTGTAAGTAAGTACAATGCTGGCCTTGGCATGGTTGTGAATTTTTTTTAAATCTTCAACACAATTGTGTCTTCTCCCTACGACGGGCGTCAGTGCTTAAAACTAGACTCACGAGTACGAGTCATGACAAGTCAGTGGAGACTCCGCATTAAAAGTACCGATCGGGTTAAGTGGTCCTGTATAGGAAAAAACGGACGCGAAGATAGAGGTTCGAATCACTTTTTACGGCCTGCGAGCGTACTTCGAACACAAAGTCATAAAGAGATCGAAGGCCTGTATTTGTCTGTCTGGTTGGTTAACTTCTTGCCTGTTTAATAAACGCTTTTTTTATTCATTTTAGGTCATATCCGAGATGGACCTCTCTAGACAAGTCAGTCCCTGCTTTAAAGAGATAAACGGAAAGCTCACTCGAATATTTCCCCCAATCACAGTGTAACGACACGGGGCCAACCAGTCTTTGACACTGCTCCCACAACACGAGCGTGTGAAGGGACAGCTGCTAAGATGCCGATTTTTAACGTCTTTGATATGATGCGGCCGAAATTTGAACCCCTCCCCCAACACTTTATAACTTGAGCTTAAAAAAGCCGGTCCGATAATCTGCTCGGTTTAAACCTTTCACATCGGGGTCCGATTCTAACCCGACTGAAACAGGCAAAATATTCAAACTGTATACTTTCTATAGCAGATAAATCAAGATACCAGTGAACTGATATGCCAAAAGCCTGAATTTTTAAGCTGTCTATATTATCCACCAACGACAGTTTACTACATTTCCCTATGATAAACATGAACTTAGAACTTGTTTGATTGCCGAGTGTAGGTAATTTTAAAAAAAGTAAAATCCGTTCAGGGCGTCATCGCCGACAGTTTGGTTCACGAGACTCTGGCCTATTCTCACCGTCTTAAAGACCTTGACTTTTCTTATACTTATATTTATTTTATTTTCAATGTTTTGCTTCATTACGTTTACAATGAATGTTGAAATTACGAAATAAATCTAACAATTATCTAAAGTTACTGTATCTACACTCTTCCAAGGAGTAACTCAGATATTCCTACGTTACCTTATATACCGAACTGAAGTGGCGATCGACGGGTCACATAATTATAATGTATCAACCATTAGATACCTAGACCCGTCTATTATCACTCCCGTTACGCAATTAAATCGCCAGAATTCAATATTCTTTCCAAGGGAAGTGACCGTAGTTTTAGATTTCATTTTCACATTTTGAGAGTGGTTCCCCTTGGCAAGGGAAACTATCCACGAAGCCAGTTTCAAGATTGAGTGAGATAGAAAGAAGAGTCTAGTAGACGATAGACGAAAACAATTTTGACACAAACGCAAGACAGAGAAAATATCTAGAGGAATGGAAAACTTAATATTTGGCCTATTGATATCCATGCTTATAGGTTAGTATTATTAGACAGATGCTTTTGCTTCAAGTCTATCTAGAGATTTCGTATGATATTGGCAGTGTTTTATTCCTGGCTCCCTTTATTTCTTGTTTGACTTCTTAGTCACTTGGACGTCTATCTATCTATCTAGATAGGTCTGTCTTCAGAATGAGCCTACAAGCCGTGGGCAGACTAGATCCATCTATAGTCTACCAATCAACTGATTAGGCTTTTATTCTACAAATATAGATAGGCAATATCATAGTTTAGATCTGTGTCTCTTCGTCTACATTTTCTTGCATTCCTCTGTAATAGAGTAAGTAGGTCTGACCCAAGTAGATTCTTGTCTGTGTCCTATGGTAAATGTTCAGCCTGATCTCTCTCATGTTCACAGCTATCCCATGGAGGAGTGGACACATACATTTTCTTGTTTTGTTTAGTGATTGCAATCCTTGAATTGCATGCAGACGAAAGAGTTTATAAACTCTTTCGTCTGCATGCAATTTCTTCAATCTCTAGTCCACTTGTTTACATTCAAGACAGGTGCGGATGTGTGTCCTTTCATCCCTATGGAGATGCGGTGGCCAAACAGGTAGTGACGTGGCACAGAACACGGGGGTATTCCTACCAATGGCACTTTGATTTTTCCTTGGGCAAGGAAATTTTCTCCAATTGCCTCACCCCAACAAGGTGTAAATAAATGAGAACCAATCCGCAATTAGAGTTGGGAAAAGTAATCTAGACCAGCATTATATCCAGAGGCTGGCAACCATTGTCATTTGTCCACTTTATGCTACTGAAACCAGGATAAGCTCTGGCTTGATGGGCCATTACGCTCTAAAGGACTTTTTCTCCTCCCCATGTGTATGTAAGCTGTGAGCATGTGTTAAAGAGATCAGAATGCAAGTTTATCATGTGTGTACAGACTCTTCATGACTCGTACAAGCCTGGTTAGACTGTGTATGGGTAGACAATCTGTTCCTGTAATTGATTTTTTTTTCTCCACAGGGTTCTGTTCAGTAGAAGCAGAGGCGATTGACATGAAAGTAGTTGAAGAACCATCATCTTTAGGGTAAAGGAACAATTAGATTTCGCTTCCATCGTAGACTCTTCTTTCTATTTTGCGATAGCTTTTAAATTTAATTTGCAATCTTCTGAAAAGCCAAATTTATATCCCTGAGATTTCTCTTCTATGATAAGTAATATTGTTTGTATTTTTGGTTTTTGTTCACTCTGTTTTGGATGATTCATACCTATTTTTGACTGTTACTGTCATGTTTTGTTTTGTATACAGTTAACCTCTTCCCCATATTTCATCCTACTTATTTTCTCCTTCTCTTTCACTACACACAATATTACATATCCAATTTAAAAAATATTTTCATTCTTGTTTTATTTTTTCAAGATATCAGAACTCATATGGAAACCTTTATGCTGAAGAAGAAGAACTTAAGTTGAAAGTTCAGCCTGCCAATTTCTCTGGACCTGTGCATTTTTCTCGCTTGATCGGCCGTTGTTTTCATACAGTCATACAAAAGTAAGATTAATATATTTTATCCTTGATAGAAGTTTTGAAATTCAAAAAGTCTTATTATAAAAAATGACAGGTCTTGGTTATCTAAAAGCAATAGCTTTTTCCCATTCAGAACATTTGAAGTCACCCTGGGAACAGTTTTATTAAACAGGGTTAATGTTAAACATACCTTTAAAACTTAAGGACTGCTCATGCTCCCCATCTATGTAATAAGACACAGAATAAATACCTAAGATTGTACCTGCCTCTTCCCTCTCCCCTACCTGTCCCCTCTCTCAATGCAGCTACTGGTCTCTTTGTTAAGTCTTCTATTGTCTTTCTTTTCTGGTTGAAATAATAAACCACACACATTGTAACCAGATGTCTAAATTCAAAAAAAACATTTGTTGACTTTTAAGAAAAGTTTCACTTGAAGGAAATCATATACAATGATTTGGGAAATGGGATTGGGACCATTGTGAGCAGTTGATTTTTATCGAGTGTTGACTAAATGCAAATTGACCTTTGCTTGAACCGACTGTATAATGATGATACACATTTTTTTTTTCTACAGTTACAAGTACAGTTTTTGCCCATACTCAAACATCACACAACATGAGCAGGACATCCACTGGAATCCATACAAAGGAGTCTTGGGGTGAGTTTTATTATGGTTATTCTGGTCATTTTAGAATTGGAAGACTGGAAAAACAAGTTAATTTCATCTTGTATTCTTCTAATAAGTGTGTATTTAGTGGCCAAGTGGCCTTGTGGTTAAAGCATTGTAGAAGCTACAATTAAATGACAACAAAATAATATGTGGTTCCTGTTGGCTTGGAGCTTAGTTTTTTCCCTGGGAGAAACACTTTCATTATGCCCAGTGCTAAACAAATCGTAGATTCTTCTTCATACCAGTTGCAAAACAGGTGGTTGCAATTGTTGGATGAAACAATAGAGAAGAGAAAGAGACAGACAGGCAGTGAGAGACAAACGGTGAGAGAGAGAGAGAGATGCCAGTGTGTGTTGCTGCTTTTTCTTTTCTGTTAATTCATTCAAGTGATAATGTTTTGTTATGTTGAAATTGTAATTGCCCTGTAAGGGATGAATAGAGTTGATTGAATTGATCACTTACACAAAAGACACGAATGGAAGGACCAATTTTATAATATATTTTTCACATGTTGTATGAGTTGATTTTGGCCAGGCATAAATCATTTGATTAATTTAAGGCACCAAAAAAAAAAAATAGAAATCAAGATTCTATATAGCTACAGACAATTGTAATAATTGTTTAAAATATATTTTGTTTATATCAGGTTAATGTCCAGTACAAATCAGATTTTTAAACGTTAAAAAATTAAGCTCTTTTTTTTCCCCCTCTGTATAGTATTAGTATTTTTTTAATATTTGAATTTTGATTAAATTTAGACTATGAATGAATGTGTATCACTGTCACATCTTGATGACATTGTTGTTTCTATGTCAGTGTGTGGCAGGAGTGGGAAGTGAAGGACAACCGCTATGTGGCAATGTTGATGAAAGAAGGTGATACTTGTGGCGAGATTTCTCGATCCGTGAAGGTAAAAACCAATCATTCTATACTCTTTTTAGTTTCTATTTACAAAATATATGTTTTTGTGTGATTTTTTGTAGTCTCAATTTTTTTTAATCCTCTTTCTTTTGATTTTTCACTTTTGCCTAAAAGGAAGGTTGAAAATTGTCTGACAGTTGATACAAAGCCAGGACCTGCTTTTGTAATCTTGTCTGGCCATTAGCACAAAACATACTTGTTTCACTTGGTCATTGTTTTTTACTTTTCATTTCTTTCATTTTAGGTGCTCTTTGAGTGTGGCAACCATAGTCAAGTGATGAACGCAAGTGAGCCTCATCGTTGCAGCTATGAGTTGCGATTCAAGACTCCCCTGGTTTGTGACTCTGATGCCATGCTGGTGTACCCTTCTCTAGCGCCATCCCTGCGCCACCAATGGGATCTCTTAGAGGGAGAGATGGAAGCAGGAGACCTCACAGAGACTGTGAGTGGGAATTAAACTTTTCACAACAGGGTCTTATTCTAGCCACAAAAAGAATATTATAAAAGATTTTTAAAATTGATGTGTTCTTATGCGCATTTTGAAGATTCTGATGTAGCTATTAAGAAGTTTGAGAAAAACCCTCAGCATTGAAAGTGTTAACTGTGATGTAGTGTATAAAAGGAGAGATCACCTTTCTAGTAATGAGATACGTAGTAAGATATAGGGCGTGATATTGTCGTAACATGCTTTATGTTTGTTTATGTTTATGTAGTTACTTGTTTTATTCAGCTTCAGTTTTGATACTTATTTTTTCAATTCCAGGGTTACAACCGAAGACTGAGAAGCATTTTTGCAAAAGCGGGTATCTATTTAACTTTAGAGAAGAAAAAGACTTTGGCGAAGAAAGTGGAGCCTAAGGTTGATAGTACCTTTGGAGGTTTCACAGATCTCTACCTTTGCAATGCTGTAAGTAAACAGTTATTTGATACTGTGTAACTTTGTAAGTACTGGATGTTATAGAACAAGGCATGTATCCTTTTAAGAAGATCAACCAAATTTTAATGCAATCTTGCTAATTTTCAAAATCCCCTGTCCTATCTTTATTACTTTGATCAGTCATTGACTTAAACTTAATACATCTGCTAGTTCAAATATGCATTTCATTCATTTCAAATTTCAAGTGAATTGTAGTATTTTCTAGAAATTGATGGCAAAAATATTTTATATCACTATTTCTACCCCCTTTGAGAAAGTTTTTGAAATGGGCTTGATGTGTTAGGCATCACGATGATTTATGTTACAATTTTGGTGGATTTATCCTCTATGATGACTAAGAAACAGTTTTTACTCAGAATACATTGAGTTTTAGACTGTGTAAACCTGCAAGTATTTGCTGCTTTCACACTCTGTTTACAAGCACACGCAGATTTGACTGATCTGCATCTCTTCATAACTTTGTTACTTTATTAGGATTTACTTCCATTAATTTAATGCTGCTCAGAAATGTTCATAACTAGTTTTGCCTTATCGTTTCAAACATGATATCATTCAAACACTGCAAACATTTCACTGCATAATTTATTATATTAGATTTCTAATTTGTTCTTTTAAAATGTACATTTTTGTTATGGGTTTTTTTTTTCTTCAAGAAGTTGAATATTGATTTACCCAAAATGATAATGCAGTTGTTTGTATTTTTATTTCAGGGATACAAATCTTTGAGAGAGCAAAATGAAGCCTTAAGACATCAGCTGTCCCTATTAAATTATACAAGTAAGGATTAGGGTTTAATCTTAAAATTGTGTCATTTATATCTGTTTTTTAAGGATAAATCAATTGAATTTTGATGGAATCTTTAAAATGAAAATAGAAAACTGTAAAGGGTGCCAAAGATTAGAGGACAGAAACAGAAGACATTTCAGGCAATCCTCATCTTTTCTTTAAGTAGCAGACACCATATATATCAGTGTGAAGTTGTGGTTTATGTCTTTTAGGGGAGTTTTTTCAACCCCCTTTTGCCGCATTATGCAGTGTTGAGATGTTTGTAAATGTTTATTAAATTGTGTTGAAAATGTAATTGCTTTGCACTCCTCTTAAAATTTCTTCATATTTTTTATTATAGTCTTCTTTTTGGACACTCCATATGTAATTTGTAACAATACAAAATATACTAAATCTTCAATTCAAACTGCTAGCTACCCTGATATAAATGTGTGTGTGAAACAACTTATGATTGAATGTACTTACAGCCCTTTATAGTATTTCAGTGGCTAGACCCCTCTTTTCACTGACAATATGGTATGACATTATAGAGACACAATCTCCCCATAAAGCAATGTTAAAAAATCAATTATATGAAATCTCCAATGTAGTTTAGTGAGTATGTTTTTTTTTCTTTCTTTGTAGCACTGAAGTTCATTCTGTTAAACTTTTCAGATCCTGTATAAGATGACAGTGTTAGCTACCCTAGCCTGAAGTCTCAGCTCCACTTACCTTAAGGCCTATTATGGAATACAGTGATCACATGAATGAACTATCACAATTGAACAACCAACAAGTGATGGGTATAAGACCAAACTGCTGTCACATATGTATTTTGATATTTTAAAGTTCTTTTTTCAAGATGAACAAACATGGAAGGAAATAACTTGATACATACATGATAATATGAATGCCGCTCAGCTGTATTATGAACCGCTTCTATTATTGATATCATAATCATTTTATCTTTATTCATCATGGATGCAAATCATTTTTCATTTTGTTCATGGAATTTACTGTTGGTATTGTTTTTATATCAATATTGATATTTCTGTTGGTGAATTTTCATTCAGTGAATTTATTCAACAGTCCTTCTTTATAGTTGACTTTCGTGATATAATTGTAGAATGATTTATTGAAGCTGTTAGCTTGTATGTTGAAATGAGATTTGAGTTTTCTAAATGATTATGAAATTATTTTGGAAATTTAGAATTATATTCATACAATACAAACATGAAATAACAAGAAAGAAACAGATAGACAGAGCCCTGCTCAAACATAGCCTTTTTCCCCCTCTCCCATTCCCCTCACACCCCCTCACTGGTCTGTCGAGCCCAGGGCACCATAGAGTAGCTCCACACATTGCCAAGAACTAGGAAAGAGCATTCCATGAATGCCAAGTTTCATGAATAGACAATGGATAAAAAAAAGTAGACATAAAGAAAAAAAAATGCAACATTTAAAACTTACCCTTGATGCCTCTGGCCCAACAGGTATGATAATTTAATGAAGGATTCACATTGTCTCTGGTAAAAACTTTATTCAAAGCTAACGGGCTGAAACCAACTATAATGGTTTCCTGTCTCCAAGTCAATTCATGTTGACAAGGGAGGCTACTTGCTCCTCCTCAGAATATTTGTATGCTGAGGAGAGGGGAGATATTCCTTTAACAGAAATTCTTTATATTAAGAGTAACAGTCTATCCTGACATTCCATCAATTCCTGTCTTGTTATGAATTAATTCACATCACAGTCGGATGAGGGGACAGTATTTATTTCTTCCTACAAAATGCGTTTATAATTTCATCACATTTTCATTTATTTTATTACTGCATTCATCCATTCATACATCGTTACATTCCATCAATGACAACATGACATCGAAATCTAAGTGTCATTTTGTTCTTTTTTTTAAAAAGGTAAGTGATTTTTTGGAACATACATACATGTATGTATTATGTATGAAAAGTAATTACACTTTCAAGTGGGTTCTTTTATCATGTCTGAATGCAATTTCAGTGTACAATTATATGTATTATTACACCCCCTTTAGTTGTGATAAAGAGCGGTTGCTGGGTGCATTTATAGGCCCATAATGCACGCTTGCATATTGGCACCGTAGCAACGAGAGAGGCCATGAACTTTCGTGACGTTCACAGTGACGACATAATTAGACGCGGAAGAATACAATCAAAATGGTGTGTCTTATTATGGCATATTCTCTTAATTAAGGGTTCAATTAAATAATTGCACTTGTATTGGTTTTAGGTACTCGTCCTTGATAATAGCACTCCTAAAGTCGTGCTATGGTCAAGAACTTGATGCTGAAAACTAATAAAAGTTCAAAATTTGTATATTGATTTTTGTATTGCTGTCTGTCTATCCATTTCTAACATGACTCCATCTTGAAAAATACTCTATGAATGTAAAAATGTGAATACTGCTTTTATTATTATTGCTCAATTAAATTGATGTTTACTTTAATTGTCAACTCATTAATTTTATTTTATCCTTCATTATTTAATATCATATCTGATTTAAATTGTTATGTGAGTAAAGTGAGGGAATTGTGTGGCACAAGGTGGTTAATGGAATGAGTGTTGTGATGTGTTGTGTCACCCTGTTGGGACTTTTTCAGATTATGAAACATGGAGGGAGAGTTTGTTTCTTTGATATATAACAAAGATAAATAAAAAATTTTACATACCTTGTTGTGAAATTATTTGATTATGAAACATTTGTATGTATTTTTATGTATCTACCATCACAATCACTCATTGTCATTTTGTATTGTGCTGTATCTTTTAAAGTGACTTCTGATATTTGCAGTAGTAGTTGTAGTAGTATTAGAAAGAGAACGAGGAGTAGAGGTAACGATAATGATGATAACAATATCATTAATAATAAGAAACTAATAATGTACCTATTTTTAAATTTCATTCATTTCAAAGGCAAAACAAAAAAAACAGAGGTAAACACACTAGCATATTTTATATTTTTTTTACTGTAATTGTAATTGCCCCATCGGTGATAAATAAAGCACTCTCAAACTGCGAACAATTCATAATGCCTACATATGTCATACAGGAGTCCCTTGGTGCAGTGTGCAACAATCTGACAGTGACAGGAACTACTTGTATATACCTGTTCTCAATTCACTAGAACTGAAAGTATCATATATTTAGTACATGGTGTGCAGTTGAATCTAAAAAGGAAATTGTGGAGTTTTGGGCACACTTCTCCCCAAGTTGGCCATCGCTTGCTTCTTAGACTCTTCATCTGAGCGAGGATATGGGCGAGTCAGGTTACCACGGTCAAAGGTCACGCCAAACCCAGGTTTATCCGGAAGGTCGATGAAGCCGTCTTTTGGAAGAGGCTCGTCAGGGAAGAGGCCTCCGAAATAGGGAGTGATCCTGTCGGCTTTGGGGCTCATGTTGATGAACTCTGCCAGGGGACAGTTCCGGAATGCGTACTGCAGATGGTATGAGTAGACGCTGGAACCGTGCGGGATGACGATTGTGTCCGTAGCCGCTGCCATGGCAACCACCCTCCTGGCTTCCGTAATACCGCCCAGCCATGTGATATCCGGCTGGATGATATCCACACACCGACTTTCCAGCAACTGTCGGAAGCCGTAACGGCTGTACTCGTGTTCTCCGGTTGTGAGCAGGACGGAACTCCCTCGCAGGTTCTCCCTGACCTGCTTGTAGCCGTCGTAGGAATCAGGGGGAAGGAACTCTTCCATCCACTTCAGTCCGTGCGGCTCCAGCTCCTTTGCGAGGCGCGTGGCGTACGGCACGGAGAGAGCCATGTAGCAGTCCAGCATGAGAGGAAAATCTGGCCCCACGCTGGCCCGCCATTTCTTGTAGAACTCCACGTTCTTTCTGAGCCCATCGTCCCCGTCACTGGGCCCGTAGCAACAAGGGATCTTGGCACCCACAAAGCCCAGCTCTTTGGCGATGTCAGGACGCCCGGTGGTGCTGTACACCGGAAGACGATCTTTGGTTTTCCCACCTAGACAAAGAAAGACAAAGAAGATGTGAATAAACCCAAACCCTTACACGTTCCTGAGTTGTTTTAACTTGATGTCAATGTTCTAAATATTTATTTTCTAATAATTTATAATGATGGCGGGGACAACCCTTCACACATTTAGCCTCATATGCACACACATAGACACACACACACTCTCTCTCTCTCTCTCTCTCTCTCTCTCGCATACTCACACACAGCCACCTACCCAGCAGGGCGTACACCGGCTCATTGCGTAGCTTCCCCAGCAGATCCCATACTGCCAAGTCCACGGCGCTGATAGCCTGGTGAGATAGACGATATAAGATGTGAAATATATGTGTAGGACTCCTATGATCTATAAAAGAGAAGTGGGCGGTTGGCGGGCGCCTCTGGTGGGCGCTACTTCTGTTTCTTATCTTTTGGATTAATCTATCATCTTACTTTT